>JAWDGP010001738.1:45000-125000 GCA_033675545.1 Elysia crispata | reverse complement strand
CTCGTTAATGAATCATCAATATTTCAGATAATTGGTCTGTGTGTTCACTCCTTCCTTGGTCTTGTGGTTATAGTTTCGGTTGTTTGTTTGTTTGTTTGTTTGTTTGTTTGTTTGTTGTTTTACATCAGTTCTAAGCCCCAGACTGTATCAGTTATTCGCCAATTTTTAAAACAGAGTAAAATTACATTACGACAAGAACTTTGGCTGGTGCGCAAAAATTGCGTTTTGAATAAGAATAGTTGGCTAATAATTATTTTGCTAAACCTATTTATAGATCTTTTTTAAAGTTCATTACCATGTGGGGTTAAATAAATGCGCAGCAATAAACTCCCAAAAGGCAGTGCACCATTATGTACTTTATGCGGTAACCGTAAGTCTTCTTAATATGTGTTTAAAAATATCTAAAAATAGATTTGGAAAATACAGAATCAGTCCATTTTCCTTCTTACGTTAAATCCATGTCCATACCATGAGAAGACACTTGGCATTGTTTCTTAATATAGGCTCACTTTAAATTTTGTTTCGGCCGAAAAAATGGTAAAAACTGCAGGGGGAAAGAATTTAGGAGAAAATATTCCTGAAGGGGATTCAGAGACATCATGGCAAGGATTCTTTATGACGAGATATAATATCATGAAATGTAGGGATTGGCGGAGTGGGTGTAATAGAATTAGCCGAGTTCCCTGGTTGTCTGCTTGGCGTCTTGGTCTAGCCATGGTGTTGAAGATTATGATGATGATGATGATGATGATGATGATGGTCGTGGTCAGCATGATGGTAATGATGATTGTCATGGTGACAATGAGAATGCTGCTGATGTAATGAGGCTGATGGTGGTGTGTTAAGGGAACGTTGTTGACGAGTTTTATTTATGTTAACATATAGTTTGTTTCTTTAATATTGTGGCTTTTTTTCTTTAAAGATACCGGGTATGGCACAGTAGAGTAAAATTTTTTTCACAACACCTTTGTGGTAATAAAATATAATTCAAATTTTTTTTTTAGATTGTCTTTCCTTTTCTGACTGCTGTTCTAATATATTAACCTATCTATGATGAAAACGTAATAATAATTGTTATGGTCAAAATCAACTATTTCTCCATTTTGGGATCGGTATCAGCAAAAAGAAAACATATGCCTTTCATACATTCCATATGAAAGATTAGAATAGTAATGGTCAAATCGGTAAGCAACGGGCGGAGTTAACGGCAATTGTTCTGTGAGAATCGACTTCGAATTGTCTAAAATAAGT
Organism: Elysia crispata; assembly: GCA_033675545.1. Classification (NCBI taxonomy): domain Eukaryota; kingdom Metazoa; phylum Mollusca; class Gastropoda; family Plakobranchidae; genus Elysia; species Elysia crispata. The sequence continues at coordinate 123,749 of JAWDGP010001738.1, read as the reverse complement.
ATCGTTGCTGTGTCATGTATATATGAAGTTCGGCACCGAAAAAAATAACCTTTTCAAAAGGAAATATTCATCTGCTCATCCCTTTAAAACTTTATAACTGAGCTGAGTGAGGAAGTTAACATAAATATATTAACAAACGCATGAAGTCTATGAAGAGGGAATCGGATTAGATCAGCATTATTTACACTGTTGAGGCCGAGGAATCATAGTCTATAAATCCACCCTTGCTTTCTCTGGCATTAGAATAACCATAGATCCCAAGATAATACCTGATACATGAATTTAGAGTATGGGCTTGTGGTGAAAGGGAAATATCTCGGCATTTTTATACTGGATAAAGAAACCCTGTGTCCCAACTCAGAGCTTGCCAAGTGATGCAAAGTTTCTCCTGGAAAAACTAATTCCTCATGCAATTTTTTCTACCCGACTTTTGGCAGCAGACGACCACTTGAGTGTGTCAGTACAGGCATCCCTTAGCTGCCACTCTGTGGTGATCCTTGGTCACTTAAAAAATGCCTAGCGGCTGTTAATGGCCTTTTCGTCCTCTTATTGTAAAGCATTTATAAGTTATAACAGGATCGAGTTTCAAATAACAGCAATTCACTTCTATTTTTCTTTTCCTTTTTTTTCTTCTGACATTTTCAGTTACAAAAATGTTAATGCGAAACAAAATAAATAACACAATGCTGCAGAAAATTCTACCTGATGACTTAGCAGAGTGTTGCAGTAAAAAACTGAATCACAATTATTATTTTAAACAACATATTGTCCGATTGGTCTAGTTTTTCAAGTAATTGCGAATTTTTTTTTTTTTTGTAATTACATGTAGTTACTTTTCTGAATTCACTCTTAGCGCCACTTACCCAGATATTGGTAGAGTCGAATTTTTTTTAGACTTTGGCTTGGTTTTTCGGTTCTTACTAAACTCTATCCTAATAGGATAAAAGCTTACGACAAAACGTGAGCGATTTTTAATCGCTAAAGAGCGAGATTTGCCGTGCATTGCGATGCACGCCTTATTATAAATCTCCCGGCATTCCACGCGCGGTGCGAGAAAGAGGCTGGCGCGCGTGGCTCGTGTGGCCTCCACGTGACAGATACCGCGGGGGCTGAGTACTTGATGCCCTGTCACGGCAATTATCCGACTCACCGGCTTCGCTAACAAGCTCGCGCGCCTGGCTTCTTTTTTTATTGCATTGTTTGTGCTTGATCTAGACATTATGATTAGAGGGTGATACATCACTTTAACAGCAGAGAACACACTGATGTAAGAGGTATTGTATTTCGAGGGCTTTGCGTGAGGAACATTGCGCAGTCGTGAACAATTCATAGAGTTACAAGACTTACGAGAAACGCTGAGGGCATTAAACAATTAGATACTACTTTACAAGATTCGTCCGTTAATTGGGAGATATGGCTCACCCTTTATCGTAAAACAACTCATTTCTCCATCGCACCAAACAATACTACATTTTCTGTCAAAAAGAGTCAAACTTGTAGGTCTAGACCTCGTAGGAATCACGCCAAGTTCTCCCAAAGCTCTCAGTATGAGGAAAAATATTTTGCACCGAGGTTCCCAAAGGTGAATCGAGGTGATTGGAGGACCGCGTTCCATTCAGGTTACCATCAGAGCCAGGCATATAAGGTGAATCGAGGTGATTGGAGGACCGCGTTCCATTCAGGTTACCATCAGAGCCAGGCATATAAGGTGAATCGAGGTGATTGGAGGACCGCGTTCCATTCAGGTTACCATCAGAGCCAGGCATATAAGGTGAATCGAGGTGATTGGAGGACCGCGTTCCATTCAGGTTACCATCAGAGCCAGGCATATAAGGTGAATCGAGGTGATTGGAGGACCGCGTTCCATTCAGGTTACCATCAGAGCCAGGCATATAAGGTGAATCGAGGTGATTGGAGGACCGCGTTCCATTCAGGTTACCATCAGAGCCAGGCATATAAGGTGAATCGAGGTGATTGGAGGACCGCGTTCCATTCAGGTTACCATCAGAGCCAGGCATATAAGGTGAATCGAGGTGATTGGAGGACCGCGTTCCATTCAGGTTACCATCAGAGCCAGGCATATAAGGTGAATCGAGGTGATTGGAGGACCGCGTTCCATTCAGGTTACCATCAGAGCCAGGCGTAGAGATAGATCTAGGATCAGAGAACTCCAGCCCCATGGAGAGAAATTAGCAGCTACTGTAACGGTTGGGTCTCAGTTATAACCGCGGCTCATTGTCTGCAGCTCACAGCTAGGCTAATCCCCGCTGATAACTGTGGACACCTGTTGGTGGGGTCAGCCCCGACTGACCTCGCGCTCTCATGGACTACAATAAAGACTGTCTGCAGTGCCCGCCCTGAGTTGCTCAGAAATCAGATAGTTTCCTTCTTATGTTTTTGTTGTTGTTTCTAAATGGGATTATTTGTGCGGTTTTTCATCTCTTTGTTCTAACTTTAATTTGCAAACTTTAATGCAGTCGTACATTCGTAGAAGCAAGAGAGTGGGAGAAAAAGACAAATACAGATTGATAATCAGACACTAAGAGATAGGGATGGAGGGGGGAGAGAGAGAGAGAGAGAGAGAGAGAGAGAGAGAGAGAGAGAGAGAGAGAGAGAGAGAGAGAGAGAGAGAGAGAGAGAGAGAGAGAGAGAGAGAGAGAGAGAGAGAGAGAGAGAGAGAGAGAGAGAGAGAGAGAGAGAGAGAGAGAGAGGCAAATGGGAATAGAAGATTGGGGTGCGGTTAGAGTGACTTATTGTTAGAGATGGACAGACACAGATTGATAGAAAGAGAGAAAGGTGAGTGAATCAGATAGGTATGGTCAGAGATATAAGTGCGAGGTCAGATGGCATGAGATAGAATCATGGAGACAAGCAGGATATACTCAGGTAGACATTTAGATGGGGACAGAGATAGATAACAAGGAATTTATAGATAGAAAAAGTTACAGAAAGTCAAAGGCAATTTTGCAGAGTCAGAAAATATCTCTGGAGACAGGGGCTGAGAAAGAGGGACGTACAGATAAGACAAACAATCAAACAGAAAGATTCACAATTATACAAAATGAGAAAGGAAGAACGAGGGAGAAATGGGCGTGGATACAGAGAAGGCAAGTGAAATCTACGAATTTGACTGAGATATAAAGAGAAATGGAGGTAAATTGACTTGACGGTCACGTGTATCGAATCGGATAGAGAGACAGAGTAACTAAACATCATGTCAGATGCAGAATGAAATACAGACAAATAAACAGTTAGATGGTACTGTAGGAAGATAAAAGGCATAGAGATAGATACAAAGAACACTCATTGATGTGAAATTAGTTTGAAATGAAAATATATATATAAAAAAAAAAAGGTTTTAGACAAATATCTGAAAAAAAACCAACTAATATTTAATATCAATGTGGAATATAAAATTACAAGAAATGAGAAAGGCAACTCTTGAAATAATAGTTAAGTTTCTTTACACTATGTCTCTTATATTAACGCAACATGTGTCTTAGAAACGATCACGTGTGATAATTAAGTCTAACAAGGGAGTGAAGAGTGTGCCAGCTAGCCGAACCAAGACCCGTGGGTCTGTCTGTAACTGTCTTGCCGTCTGCTCCGAGATCCCAGGTTGTTCATCTGACACCGCTCGCCATTACTCGATCGGCAGGTCTAGCTCCCCCAAAAAACACAGGCCAAAGGGTAGAGGAAATTCTGAGTACAGTGTAGCAAATTGCGATGGAAAAAGGAAGGCAGACATATAGACAGACCGAAAGACAGAGACAGAGTAAATATAGCGGAAGGCGATTTGCCAGTGCAGAGTGTGTAGAGTAATCTCTAGGGTATTCTTGCCGGTTTTGTATTGGACGCCATAACTTGATTCAACTCTCCACGGAAAAATTAGGTCATTTCCTTAAAACTCTCTCTCTCTCTCTCTCTCTCTCTCTCTCTCTCTCTCTCTCTCTCTCTCTCTCTCTCTCTCTCTCTCTCTCTCTCTCTCTCTCTCTCTCTCTCTCTCTCTCTCTCTGTCTTTAAATCTATCAATCTATCTCTCTACTTAACCATCTATCTACTTTTCTATTTGCCAAGATATCTACATATCTGTTTCTTACTTTGAATGGTTATTATGAGAATAGAAAAGCTCGCGAAGAAAAGATCATTGATCTGCGATTCCAAGCCACAAAGTAACATGGCCTCTGGGTTTCCGAATATCACCCAAATTGAAAGTCGATGTTTGATAACTATCCGGGTCAAACCACTTTTCTTTTATTGAGGCTATTGCTTTGGGCATTATTGAAATTTCCTGACAAGTGTGACCTTCGTGTGAGTTTCACTCTCTGAAGGTGATCGAGTGCTAGCGCGCAAGCTCCAGTATCTGAGATCTTTGGAGCTTGTCACGATGACTTAAGCGAGATGAGTTTGAGGATATACCTGTTAACCTTTGACCGGTGTGGCTGGAAGTTGTTTGGTGTTAAAATCGTCGCAGTTAGACCCGCAGATGACAGGTTATATCATACAATCAACCAATCAAATGAGAAGCAGTTCTCGCAAAATGAATCCACAGTTCACATGGAAGTGTGGATCGAGATGGAATTCATTTTTTTTAATTATCAAGATCAGTATCAAATAATATGACTTAATTATCACTCAGAATAAAGTGATACGAATCAACAAAGACCAAAAAATAAATATCGAATCGAGTAATAGAAAGATCCTTAATGATACTGAGACGGACACAAGGTGGCGAGGGTTGACCAGGTTACTCATCGGTCATTGGTTGAGGGTGACAGACACGATCTGGTACAGTAGCCAGACAAATAGATCCAGCCAGTGTTGCAAGGATAAAAAAGGTTAGCGAGATGGCATTACAGACATAATGAGCGTAGTCTCAGAATGAGACGCTTGTTCAATTATTCCTGATCTATACGTCTAGACAGACAGAGAGGTCGTTCATTTCACTTATTAGCGCAAATTGTTTGCCATAATAATAAAAATAAAAACGACATGAAGTTTTCTTGCCATCTAAGACTGACAACAATGCTCATGAGATTTCACTAGGAAGAGATGAGCGAGTTAGGATTATGTGGACCTACAAGCGGAGCTGTGTGGAGATAACTGACACCAGACAGAGCTTAACCAGTTTGAACTAACGGACATCTGAAAATCGACTAGGATTTAGCGAGAAACAAGCTTTTTTTTTTTTTTTTTTTTAATAGTTCACCTTTATCTCAGATAAATATTAAATTATTAATTTAATTCACCGAGCTCAATAATCTTCTTTCCAAGTTTTATAGCACCTTAAAGTCAAGTCAGAAACACAGTCTTGTCGCAGTGCAAGATTCGATCTTAAATTTTGAAACTTCTCTCAAGTCTATCAAAAAATCATGCACGATTTTCTTTGTGATTTGTGATGGTGAACTCAAAGAAGAGAAGATTAGTTGTGGATATAATCGGTGATACACGCAGTAGCGCTGGTGGCTGGGTGACAGATAACTCGCTTTCATCAACTCCAGGACCTGTATCTTCCGCACCGCGCCATGCGGTGGATGGGCTTAGTGCCTCGCCTCCTGGTCTGACGGCGCTTGTTACAATATTATTCAGATTGCGTCGAGACATTCTCACCGGAACAGACAGCAACGAAGGGGATCCAGTCTTGAGTTATAAAACAGCGCTCAGTAGTGGACAAACTAAAGTCTGTTAGGGGTGAGCTGTGTCAAGCCTTGACTTATAGTCTTAGAGAAAGAACATAATTTATACTGCGTTATTTGTTTAGTTTGATGGCTTGTGAAATCTTCATCCATGTGCTGCAGAAAATTCTCATTGGAGTTGAGCTTAGAATATTTGGACATTTGGGAATTGGTTTCTTTGGAGATTGCCTAGAATTAACAGAAAATATGAGCTAATTATTTCAAATACCATAAGCAGCACTTTGCGGCTTAAAACCATGTTATATTATCTTTAATTCGTACCAAAAGACGCGTATTGCGGTACGATAAGTTTAATAGTATCTCATCTGGTACTTTTCAAAACTGAACTTATTTCTCTCTATTTTGTTTTATACTTTACAGTAGTTGTCCAAAATCGGATCTCCGTAGAGCAGAATGTAGAAAAGGGTGAACGGGTTATCTTAAGTTTTCTCAATACCTCCAGGGCCAGTTGTGACAAACTCGCTGATGACGAAAGATAATCAGGAATGAGGGAACTGGACAAACTTCGGTCCTTTTCTGAATCAGAAATTCAGATTTGGGGAAAAAACCGGCGATGTCTTGATGAAGTCAAACACCAAGGTAAACAAAGAAAGATTTGAGTTCGAGCCCGCAGGAAAGGGGGAGAGAGAGAGATGCGGGGTCATCACAATATGGAGAGGGTCTGTCTAGAAAGACTGAAACAGGACAGCGTGGAGGTAGTAGTTCTTGGTCGTTGAATTTCAACCGAAAGAAAAAGGTTGGGAAAAGAACATGTGCGATCGTTTAGGTCAAACTTTTTGTTTCAATTCTTTAGCAATCTCCAGCAATCGATCAAACGACTGTTAGAGTCTTGTTACGCGCGTTTTAGACATTTAAAGTTGAGCCTGTGTATTACCGACATGATAATCTTGTCCAACGTTTTAGACATTTAAAGTTGAGCCTGTGTATTACCGACATGATAATCTTGTCCAACGTTTTAGACATTTAAAGTTGAGCCTGTGTATCACCGACATGGTAATCTTGTCCAACGTTTTAGACATTTAAAGTTGAGCCTGTGTATCACCGACATGGTAATCTTGTCCAACGTTTTAGACATTTAAAGTTGAGCCTGTGTATCACCGACATGAAAATCTTGTCCAACGTTTTAGACATTTAAAGTTGAGCCTGTGTATCACCGACATGGTAATCTTGTCCAACGTTTTAGACATTTAAAGTTGAGCCTGTGTATCACCGACATGATAATCTTGTCCAACGTTTTAGACATTTAAAGTTGAGCCTGTGTATTACCGACATGATAATCTTGTCCAACGTTTTAGACATTTAAAGTTGAGCCTGTGTATCACCGACATGATAATCTTGTCCAACGTTTTAGACATTTAAAGTTGAGCCTGTGTATCACCGACATGAAAATCTTGTCCAACGTTTTAGACATTTAAAGTTGAGCCTGTGTATCACCGACATGGTAATCTTGTCCAACGTTTTAGACATTTAAAGTTGAGCCTGTGTATCACCGACATGATAATCTTGTCCAACGCAACTTTTAAAAAAGGCGTTTCCAAAATCTGTAGCTTAAAACATTCTAAACTCACTCAGAAAATATGATATCGCTCTGTTTTGTATCAACTAGATTCAACTATTATGTGAGAAGATTGGGAAAAGCTTGCTTCGATTAGCTGTCAGCCCCAGGCATCTGTGTTAGAGGGTTGCTTTGATTGCTAGCTATGCTAATCCGGACATTCTCCTTCATTCGACCGGAAAAATAGAAGATGAACATTAACTGGGCGGGTGTTGCACAAGGCTAATCTATCACACGGCGAAATGCTCATCGCAGTGCGAACAGCATGAAGGTATTAATTTTTTTATGTCTTTCTATGAACATGGGCATGGCTGTATTGATGTTGATAAACTCAATCCTTTACTACAGTTAAGAGAGGTTATTTGTATCGTATGGTGTTACTCGCACTTTTGTGATAAGGTCAGTTCGCGGTGGAATCTTTCTAGCACCCCCTTCCTCTCTCTCTCTCTCTCTCTCTCTCTCTCTCTCTCTCTCTCTCTCTCTCTCTCTCTCTCTCTCTCTCTCTCTGTGTCTCTCTCTCTCTGTCTCTCTCTCTCTCTCTCTCTCTCTCTCTCTCTCTCTCTCTCTCTCTCTCTCTCTCTCTCTCTCTCTCTCTCTATTCCCTCCCCCCCCCCCCCTTTTAACCCATCTCAAAGCACTAGGACCCCTAAACACTGATAGTTTGAAATTTTGGTCAAAATAGATTTTAAAAAATGTAGTTGCACAAACGATAAGACACACAATGTAGATAGGCCGGTAAAGGGGGAAGGGGAGGGGGTGCAATTAAAGAAAACTAGCCCTAAAAAACTGCAGAGGATCTAAACAACAAAAGTAAGATAAATGAGAGAAAGGAAAAAATAAAATATAAACAACACGACATAGAGAACAACTGACCAAACTAAAGCCGAAGCAATTTGGAAGACAGAAAAAAAAATAGGTGAGAAAGACAGAAAAAAATAAAATATATTACATTAATATAATTTATTATTAATGGTGCGGCAGAAAAAAAATATATTGATGACATGTAGAAAACAGAAGATTTCAAGCAGCTCTACAGATCCTTTTGAATGGCAGCTCGAGGCGTGTCTTTAGTTCTACCAGAGACACAAATACATGAGAGTAAAGGAAGAGAGCAAAACTGAAAGCAATATGGCAGACAACGATATACGAGTGTAAGACTTGAAGACCGGTAGAAAAGGAGCAGCAGATATCGGTGAAAGAGAAATGGAAATTACAGCGTAACTTACCAAGAGTGAAAGTTACGAGGAGGAGGTTGCAAGTTATCAGAATCTCTCTAGTTTTAGTAAGTTTGACCTCCGCTAAGGTTGTCGAGCAATGACCAGAGCTTGGCCAAGCACTGGTCAAGACTAACCATGCACGTCAGATGCTTTGCACTCATTCGCAATTCACACCTGCGGGCTTTTCTAAACTTAGATTTCCAATAGCTAGGATTTCCCCTGGCTTCCCCATCATTGTGTGGTAGAGCACCTGTGTCTGGCAGGGGCGGCGCAAAACAAACCAGACGATCAGCTCGAGAGTTTCAGCATCAACTCAGCCAATGAAAGGCTCGCCCACTCACAGTTTGGTCTCTAACTTGGCTTAGCTTGAAGTGAAACATGCGGGGATGATAGATGGTTTTCAAGCAACCATTTGAATTCGAAAAGTTCTCAAGTTAATCTTAACAGCGGCGTGAATCTTCAAAAGCGCTAAAAAAAACACATTTGATTCTTTTAAAATACCGAGGAATATGGTTAGAAACTGTCAGAAAATTGTATAGAATACGCAAATTGCAAAATTTAAAAGAGAAATTTCAACAGATATGTAATGGAAAAATTTAATAATGAGTGTGTGTGTGTTGGGGGGGGGGGGGGGATAAAATATAAAAGCAGCTTTGTATTCAAACAGAGTAACAGTAAAAATATTTTTGTAATTAAGCATTTTATCAGAGTATCGGTGTATCTGATATTCTTTTTTTTTACTGGAGATTTTTTTCAGCGGATATTTCCAGAGAACCCTAATATTTTGTGAATTTCTCATATATTTCAATAAAACAGTGTCGTAGTCAGTTCAGTGTGAACTGAGGTGGATAACACCTTGAGATGAATATGGGATCTTCGGCATCTCAGTAAAGGTGTGGTGTGTCAGTGGTAGATTGTTCTGGAATGAATCCAAGGTTATTCTCGGTACAAGGCTGGCCATACCGTGATGCACTACGCTCTAAACAACGTTCTGGGACTTGGGCTCACCAAAATGGAAGATGCCCTTGGCAAAATCATGTTTCAAGGGGAGTAATCAATCTTTGGCCGTCTCAGCCCCAGGGAGTGTTCGATGCATGTGTAAACACACGGTTGTCTGCTCTTTGTGTTTCAGGGTGGAAGATGCTGTTGGGCGGCGGACCTAAGGTACCACATAGATCTACTGACAGCGCCGAGTAAGGGATTATCAACAGAGGGTTCACGGTAAACCCAAACAATCTTAATCAAAGACAAACAGAAACAACTGAAGGGAACACGATTTGTCTTCGCTCCCAACTGGTAATGGAGAAGATGGTAAAATATTGAAAAGTCAACACACCCACAAGAAGCGGAAAGAACAACAAGTCGGAGACACTGAGTGAAACATGGGCGAAGACATACATGTATTTCACGAATTCTTCACAACAGCAGGAAATAATTAGATCTACATTTTCCACACAGTGAAAAAAAAAGTGTTTTGTGCCGAATTGAAATGGTCGAATGCTGCGCATTTGTCTGATATTTGTTGGTTATTTTGTTTTTCTCGATACTGGCTGGCTTTCTGTGGATGGGATATAGGCTAGCCACTGTAGGGTGTCTTACTAGCCTCTGTCAAAAGATGTAGAATGGAGTGGGAAAAAAAATCGCATAATTATTCATGACCGTGCTGTCGGCAAGGTTCAAACCTATGTAGAACCCACTTACATCACAAGGTGAGCATTCTGCCACACGGCAAGCAGCTCGTATATCATAAAGGTCTCAGAATGAGTTACATGCAGGTCTTTGGAAATAATATAGGGCAATATATATATATATATATCAGAGAGAGAGAGAGAAAGAGAGAGAGAGAGAGAGAGAGAGAGAGAGAGAGAGAGAGAGAGAGAGAGAGAGAGAGAGAGAGAGAATAGAAGATCCATATTGTCCTGGTTGGTCATCCCATTCTCTCTATTTATTTCCCTTTGAATCTTGTCTACGGTAAATCAACAGATCAGGTGTAAAATAATATAAATTGATACTTAAAGTTTGCGCGAATGAAATAGAAAGGAAGAACGCCCTGTATTTACCCATAAGCTGAATGAAGTTTGCAGATTGATAACTATTGCGATATTTCTCATACGAGAATCTCTTTGCTTTTTTCCCGTAGTTCTCTAAGATCTTGATTAAAATCTCTTGATACGCGATCAGCTGTCAAAAGCTAGATCCCACACATTGACCAGTTTAAAATAAAGATCTTAAGTTTTGAACTTGGTGTTGATTGTTGATTGCCCTGTCTCCCCCCCCCCCCCCCAAAAAAAAAAATCATCTCCCTAGAGAATTGATAGATGCAAGGCATTTCGGACCTCGACCGTTAATTCCGCGATACTCTTCATACAAATAATATTTATCATCCAAACATTCAGTTTCGAGTATGGCTCAAATGAAAATCGAATTCGAATCGGTTACACGCTTTACATTAATGTGAGATCTTTGACTCAAAACATTTTCTCAGGCCAAACACAGAGAAAAGGACAATGCTATTGGGCCACCCACTAGTAAAATAATTATTGTTCTTTTTTCTTTCAAACAGAACATGATTGTTTGGGGGGGAGGCTAGTTCGACAAAATAATCCCTTGTGACAGTATAACACTGGCTTATAAATCCTGGTAGCCAAAATTTGATAAGTCAAAAATTGTTTCACTATACTCTGTATTTAATCAGACTGACATTGATAGCTGTGGAACTGAGATTTTAATAGTCCCAGCGCACACACTATCTAAGGTTGCTAGTTTTATTCTAATCGAATAAAATGCCGTCTCTATTGTTTAACGTGAGAGCTTTTCATGGAAAGGTTTCATAGTATTAGTTTTATTCTTATAAAATTGTTTTTAAACAAAACAGTCATCAGCTTCCATTGGCTCTAGAGACTAGAGAGAAGAACTTCATTCTGATCATAGAATCTACTGCAAGAAACTTTCCTCAGTGACTTGAGATGGGATCAGTCGTCCTGCATGTTAACTACACTGCAGCGACGAGCCTAGTAGCACCACGTACAGCAGCAGCTGTAGCAGTCATCAACTGTATGTGTGCTGAGACAGCTATCAGGGTAAAGTTTTTAACTAGCAGGCCTATCCCACATTAAAAGAAAAAAAAACAGCATTGTATGTAAATAAACTAAATTGACATTAGGAAAAGTAATTTATTGTTGAATGACAATGTATGAATGTTGGAAATTAGGACAATCAAACAATAATGAGAGCAAACTGTTACAAATCGCAGCAAGAAAAGGTGAAACAAGCCTCTTTCATAGAAGTTTCCTTTTTTGTGTGTCACTTTGTCCTGTTTCTAGAGGTTGAAATGCTAACAATATCCAACTAAAAGTCGAATCAATAATAAAAGAATCAAAGATAGCATCAGTGACACTTAATTTATTTTTAAAAATCATTGAAAAAATTACTATATCTCACATATGATTAAATCAATGTTACTTATGCAATAGCAGTTTTGATTAGGTTAACTTTTTAACACAAGTCTCTTGTCTGGTGTTGAAGGTTTAAAGCTTGAATGCTGATAATTAGAACAAAATGTAGCGATAGAATATGATAAAATGACTGATCAATACAATTATTGGATTTATCTACATTGGTCTTCAGAGACAGCCTTTCACATCGAAATTAGCTAGATATTGCGTTAGCTAACAAGATCTTGATTTAATAACATGAGATTTTTCGACAAAGGTCAGATTGTAAATTAATTCAGACAGATCTAGATTTGATCAAGAAAGTAAAAATCCATCCGTGAGAATTCAAGAAAGGGTGGGTAACCCTCACCAACTAGTTCGCGCATTAACTGGGTATACGCGCCAACATCAGTTCTAGGATTTCAACCAAGAAAGCACTCAGTTATACCTTTTTCACTTCACCTTTTTCATTTGCTGGAATATGCTGTTCTTCTGTGAGCAAATAATACCTGCTCAGTCTAAATCCCGATCAAGTCAAGACGATAATTTAGTCGTACTGGTATCCAAGCACCCTTTGACCAAAGAGCAGTATGATAAAAATATTTTTGCGGCTTGCTGCAGATCGCTTCATGTAAACATACCAATAAAATTGGAAGAGTTGCTGCTCTCATCAAATCACTAGCAATACAACTGCTGCTTGCGACGTCAGAGCATTTTGGGGAATGGAGTTGCTTGCTGCAAACTGCCTCGTGTAAACAGACTTTTACCGAGTATCATGATAAAAAATAAACCAAATACTTCGAAGTCGATAACCGACACTAGCATAGTAATCATTGAAACTCTGCTAACCAGCGAGTCTTAGTCAGCCGTCCTCACAGCTTTACTTCTCAGTGGAAGATAATTTTTGTAACAACTCTCCCAGTGAGACAATTTGATAATGTTGGTATATTGACCGGATGTCCCTGTTAACCTCCGAGTGACCCCAACCTGTCCACAGCGAGCTGCCGCCCAGATTTATCACCCCAAGCTTATTAACTTTACTGTAAGAAAACGTCTAAAAATTGACCAACTCGACCAATTAGGGTGGAGATTTACGACACGACCAGGCAGGATGTTACCTGGTGTGAGTTTCTTGACGAGGGCAGTGGAGACATGGCCCCCGAAACATCGATAGATCTACATTGTCATTACACGCCGTGCCGGGAAAAGTACAAAAACAACTTTATTGTGGAAGTAAATTAACTTTTTTGCGGCGATAATTGAATATATTTGAAGAGCTTTAATGTCAACTACAGGTCGCTTAGTTTTCAATAACGCTGTTCGGAGTTGAGAAGTTTACACTTGTAACTGCTAATATTTTATTGCTTGCAATGTTTGATTTTAGCTTGTATTGTTCTTTGTGAGGTTTATTGTTGTTTTTGTTGTTTATTTTTTGGTTGTAGTTTTTCGTTGTTTTTTTGTTGTTGTTTTTGTTGTTGTTGCTGTTGTTGTTGTTGTTGTTGTTGTTGTTGTTGTTGTTGTTGTTGTTGTTGTTGTTGTTGTTGTTTTGTTCTCTTTTGCACATTTGTTGAAATAACATATTCGGAAAAAATATCTATGCTTTCCTCTCTAGAACAAAGTATTGGTGGCAGTAGTGTGAAGCCACTATTCTTTGTTCTGTGTGCCTAAGATCTGTTGCTTAATTAATTTTGATTCTAGCTGGCTGCCTATTTATTTGATACGGCCTATCCACGCAAGGTGTCTAGCCTTTGACAAGTGATTCAGAATAGAGCTGAAAAAATATTATTTGATAAACATTACTCTGCTGATAGTACGATTCAAACCAATGAAGAACCCACTTAGATCAGAGTGTGAGCACAAGCAGCGCTTTTGCTCCTCTTTTATACAGGAAAATTTTCAGAATGGAGAAATTGGGTCTTACACTCAACACCTTGGCAAACTATACAAGGGGCTAGCTAAAAGAGAGAAAGAGAGTGTGAGTGAGAGAGATAGAGAGACAGACAGACAGACAGACTAGAATGCTCATAATGGTGATCTCATTCCCTCGATTTACTTCCCCCTTGAATCTTATCCACGGTCAATCATCAGTCGGGTGTGAAGTAATTTCCGATGGCGCCGCCACATTAACTTTGTACATATAACTGAGAACATTGTTTGTTTGGGTACTTTTTCTATATTTGTTGTTGTTTTTGTTGTTGCTGCTGCTGCTGCTGCTGTTTTGTTGTTGTTTTTTGTGTATTTGTGAAATTGAAATTTATGAAAAATATTCGTGTTCCCTCTTCAACACAAAGCACTGGTGGCAAGAGAGTAAAGCCGCAACTCTGTGACCTGCATGTCTGTCTTGTAATAGATTGAGTCAACCGGTCAACGTCGCATGAGCTCTAATTCGCCTTGTGGAGCGGGTTTGATGGGCTTGAGAAAGCGTGAAATAATTGTCTTGTGGATCGAGTCTATCAAACAATTATCATTCCTAGCATCATATCATATCAAGTAGATACCATCGAGCTATATTTTCAGGTCTCCCACATATCAGACGCGATATCCACAACAGGTGCAGAACATGGCGTCAGGAGATTGATGTCTTGTGGATCGAGTCTATCAAACAATTATCATTCCTAGCATCATATCAAGTAGATACCATCGAGCTATATTTTCAAGTCTCCCACATATCAGACGCGATATCCACAACAACAGCACATGGCGTCAGGAGATACATGGCTGGGTGTGGGCTCAGTTCCTCAGCATAGTCACTGCAGTGTTGCGTGAACTTCATGACTTATATCTGCTTGTTGGTAGATATCGAGTACCTGGTCTAACCTATCTCACAGAAATACTCTAGGACGAAAATAATGTTTCAAAACGAAGTTTTTAAGTTCAGAATGAAAATCTAAACACATGTATTCACTCTCTGTTAAAGTAATATCACGATAGAAAGCAATTAGCTGATGGGGTTATATTTCTTTTCTCTTTCTCACGCGAACGGATTCCATGTGAATAACGTAAACATTTGTATTATTGCTTAAAGATATTAATTGAGAACTTTTCTATAAAGCAATAAAAGAAGAAAAACGTAGTTCAGTTGTTTTTTTTTTTTTTTTTTTTTTTTTTTTTTTGGGGGGGGGGGAGGGGGGCAGGGGTTGTTTTTGTTTTGTCGGGGGTTTTTTTTGTGTACATATTCAACCAAATTGAGGAGGAAGAAACCAAAGTTTTATTTTAAACTATTTCTGAAATGTGCATGAAATATTAGAAGGTGCCGACCTGTATGGAGGCCTCCCTGGCTTCTCCAAGGCTTTAGCAGCGCTAAAAATCTCAATTTGTTTAATGGACCAAGATGCAGCTTTTATCAATATCGATTTCTCTTCACACACTTCGAGAGACTTGAGAGAAATAGCCTAGAACTGCTTCTTAACCACTGTAAATCTGTTTGAATATCACGGAGAAAGTCGCACTGGTTTCGAGTTGGGGTGACCATTTTCGTCATTACAATCAAGTATCATGACCTACAATAGAGCAGAGACCCGGAGGATTTACAATGGAACACAGATTAAAAAAAACCGGATAGCCGACAATGGCAACAGATATTCTAAGGAACCGAATGACCCACAAAGGGAATAGAGATTTAGAAAAACCGGATGAACCAAAAAGGGTGCAGAGATTCAGAATAACCTTACGATGGATTTTTAGATAGTCTGAAACTCAGAGGTAGAAAATGATCAAATATGAAGAGTTGATATGGATGAGGCTATTTCACATTTTTGGAACTCCGTGAGAGTTTAGAATTATAAAAATCAACAAAGACGAACGGAAAAGGTTTGGTTACTCCAATTTTCAAATAGAAATAGAAGGAATAACCACGTCAAACAACCAGACAGCTAAAATTATTGTGACTGTAAATAATATCGTCGTTGAAGTTGACGTTTTGGGCAATTTTGAGCCCTTCGGAAACAACAATCATGATTGCATGAGACGTCTCAGAACACTGCCGTCACGGCGAAATAGAGTAGATTAGAGCTGTTTGCACAGGAGATGGACAGCAATGGTGGGCAAGCTACAACCATCATCGTCCTGTAATGACATAATGGAGTAAATCATGTTTATAATCGATTACCGGCAGACGTGGTACATTACAACTGTAAAAGGCTTGGTAAGCAGCAGATCTGTTTTTATCTCTATGACTGTGGTTTCTCGATAGAAAACAAAAAAAGGTATTCGTCCAGGTTTTTATAGTCTGCCAATTACGTCCAAAATCTTAGAGCGGAATAAAAATAAAAGGCAGAGTTAGTGAGAATAGTGTCTCTGCTTTCAGACAAATTGGTACGCTAATCGGCTGCTTCGCTACTTCACAGCTCCTAATGGTGAAATTCACCGTCTACAGTTTTTGCTTGTACATTTTTAAATCAATTTTTTGGAAGCCAGAAACCAAATAATATGATGAGGCGCTGAATTGCTCAGTAGAGAAGATATTCATCTTTCATTCGGGAGGTTTCAAACACGTATTCTGGCGGGGTTTTTTTAGCCCGTTAAAGTTTCAAAGTTGTTGTTTTGTTTTTGTTTTGTTGTTGTTGTTGTTGTTGTTTTTTTTTTTTGTTTTTTTTTTTTTTGTTTTTTTTGAGGGGGGTGTTGCGACCTCAGAGGAGTCTCATAATTTCTTTCAATTTTTTTTCAATCTCACGAAGCTTGATAGTTTCTGATATTGTATTAGGATCTCATCAGAACTTCATTGTGTTATTGCTGAAGTAAGGCAGCACTACAGCGGAGGAGCCTGCCTCGGTCTCACACAGGTGACCGGCTGAGGAAAGCAGCGGTTCAGGGACGACAGCAACAGCCGAATTACTGGGTCACCTTTGCGTTCACTTGCTGTGAGACTGACAAACATAACCTTTATATTTATTCTCTTTGATATGACATCATCGACTTCAATGCTTTTTGCTTGACTCTACCTAGTGTGATTGTCTGAGCAAATTAAAGAAAAAAAAAACATTTTCCTTAAACAACCTGCTACCGGAGCCTCGCTTTGTTCTAACGTTGCTCTCAGATTTATGAAAATTTCATTGGCGCAGATACCAGCTTTTGGACTGAAATCAATTTTCCAGAACAAGGTTTGAATAAAAATAAATATCGAGAGGTATAAAAAAAACAGTATAAGAAGGTGTTGGAAGGAATCAAAGGCCAGCTTTGGGTTTAAAAACAAAATATAAAAAATGTCTTATTGAAGCAATCTGAGGATCCAACATTACAAACTTTTTCAAATCAGCGATTATATTTCGCAAAATATATTGGACTGATTTTTGATTGATGATTCTATTTCTTAGGCACATTAAAATCTGTAGTCTGTAGATTCCCCAATCCATATGTTTCTTGATATACGAAGTCCACTACAACGGAATGACTTTTTACCTGGCATAAAACTCAAGTCCATGTGAGACTGAGAAAACTATCGTCGATGAGAGTCGAACCAAAGTAAGAATTCCTAGCTCTGGACATAGGGCGGGCGATTACCTACCCTTCTTTCAGCTTTTCTTTCAAAAATTCAATCTTTCGATTGTTTAGTTACATTCTCTAAAAATTGCATGGTTTTTGGAGGGTTTTTTTTTATCATGGAGACCCGCTCGATGTCTAGATCTATTCTTAGTATCTCAGCCGATTGTCAGCTAGAGGCTATAGATGTTGTATCAGAGTCCAAATCTAAATTGTTATGCTTTCATCTTTCCTTATAATTGAAGAAGCAATATTCTGTAATATTTCTTTTTTTTTCCATTTGTCAAATTTTCAAACATGGTGAAACATTGTTGCTGCTTCGCTTCCATCACGTATGGCTTCATTTAGATTAATAAACCAATCATTCGAATAAGGTTCTCTGGACTCTTGTAATTGTGATTCGTTGAAAACAGACCGTAGAGAGCATAAAGAGAAATAAAATATGAGAGAGAGACAGACAGATAGAGACAGAGAGAGTCTCAAAGTAAGGTAGAGAACGGTAAGAGAAGCTGTTGTAGTTCCTGCTATGGCCCATGAAAAACGAACAAGATCCAGCTCTGCCGCCCTCAGCCTCAGTCTAAGTCCCCCACCAGGACATGGTATCCCCAGGGAAGAAGTTTATGAAAATGCATCACATCTGGATCTTCTCGCCAGCGAGTGACACGCGCGATATTTCTTTGTTTGTTTCTGCTAATAGGCGACTTTTCCGAGACTGCTCGCCGGCCCGAACCACCGCAGGGACCATCTCTCTTAAAGCCCCAAGGTTATATCCTTAACCCTTGAAGAACCTCTCCAATGATAGTTCACGGGTAGTTGCCATGTGGCATTTGTAACCAGGGCTATCTATTGGACACCTAAAAAAGAGATAGTCTCTTTGCGTATGTCATTTATATATATCACGTCGGTGCATGAATGGCTAATCAACTACAATGTCCATATTGCTCATACAGGATCACGTGACATGGCATTTCACGTTGCTCAACAGTCTCAAATAGTACGATTAAGACTTGTGATTTCCTATGACGTCAACAGCACAACACACGCCTTTACACTGTTTTAGGTCAAAATTGTGTCAAAGGTGTGAAATACAACTTTTGACACAGTGGGGCATTGATTAGTGCTGATATGCGGACTCACGTAATCGAGTATGGGATAAAATGAAATCATCATCTCCATCATCGCCATCATTATCATCATTATTATTATTATTATTAGAAATAGTAGTAGTAGTAGTAGTAGTAGTAGTAGTAGTAGTAGTAGTAGTAGTAGTAGTAGTAGTAGTAGTAGTAGTAGTAGTAGTAGTAGTAGTAGAAGTGGTTGTAGTTGTAGTAGGAGGAGGAGGATGAAGAGGAGGAGATGGAGAAGTCAAACGGATGCCAAATAAATATGGATTAAGTGAGTTTGATAAGAGGTTAAGAAATTAGATTAAAAAAAAGTTCTCCGCACAATGTTGTAACTATAATATATATATATATAGTAGAATGCCAGCGATTTCGTGGGGATTTCGCGAGTAAAAAAATGTAACTGTAGCCCGGCGTGGTTGTAGTGTCGTAGATCTAGAAAAAGTATCAGTATCATCAGTGTCGCCAGTATCAGTCGTGGGTGGATTTGTGTTTGCATCGTTATTGACTGCAGTTGTGGATGTTACTGTGTCTCCATCGATTCTAGTTCTGTCTTGGACGTATCTAGATGTACGGAGTTTTCTTCTCTTCCGCTCACATTCCATCTACTGTGTGTGCTTGTTTACGCTTGTTTTCATCTTTGTTATTGATAATATTTTTGTTATAATCAACGTCATCATCATAATTATCTTTGTTATTATTTGTGTTAGCAGCAGCAGCAGCAGCAGCAGTAGTAGTAGTAGTAGTAGTAGTAGTAGTAGTAGTAGTAGTAGTAGTAGTAGTAGTAGTAGTAGTAGTAGTAGTAGTAGTAGTAGTAGTAGTAGTAATAGTAATAGTAATAGTTGCAGTAGTAGAAGTAGTAATAGTAGTATTGTTGTTGTTGTTGTTATTGTTGTTGTTGTTGTTGTTGTTGTTGTTGTTGTTGTTGTTGTTGTTGTCATCGTCATTATCAACCATTGATAATAAATAGGAAGTTAGCTGTATAGCTGCACAAAGCTAATTTAACCACTAAGATGTAAGAAAATAAATCGTTGGGTAGAATAAAAAAAAATAATTCACAGATGATAGATGGCTCAAGGATAGATAAACTAACTTTCTCCTGGATTGATCGATGTGTGTTTGGAGATATATATATATATATATATGTAGATAGATAGATTATAAGATAGAGAGGCAATG
The DNA here is from genome assembly GCA_033675545.1 of Elysia crispata. Taxonomy (NCBI): domain Eukaryota; kingdom Metazoa; phylum Mollusca; class Gastropoda; family Plakobranchidae; genus Elysia; species Elysia crispata. The sequence continues at coordinate 104,069 of JAWDGP010001738.1, read as the reverse complement.
ATAATAAAAGTAAATATTTAATAAAACCGTAATTAATTATCTCTCCCCATAGCAGTTATTCTTTTTTTATGTTAATATGAGCTGGACCAATGGAACATCTTCAGGTAAGATTGAGCAGCGAATAGTTGGGTCAAATACTCTGTATTTTCGAATTAATTTTTCATAAAGCTAGATAAATTTACATCTCAATTTAATATACGGTCTTACAACGTTCTGCTATCTATCGAAATTATCAGCTCTTTTAAAAGCGCTTCAAACTCGTCTGTAGAATTATTGAAACAGTAAATTTTGATGTAGAAAATTATCGGTACATTTTGTGAGAACTAAAACGTAGTAGCTTAAGGATTTTGTTCTTGAACTTGGAAACAAAATTACACTTGACGTGCAAATTTGACGCCATATGTAAGGACTTTTGTCGGCGTGAAGATAAATGTGTGTAATTTGCTTCTAAAGCTACTTTCATCTCGCAAAATTAAGTTATTTCAATCAAACAAAACTTTTTTTTTATACCAGGCTCTTCGCTATAATTATTTTTCTTTTAAGACCTGCATGAAAAATTATATGCTGTAAAAATTCCGTTAGAGTTTGCATTGATTGCATTAGAAAATGGAGAAAAGTAAATTTTGAAATGCCTCAAAGAATCGAAAAAATTGCCATATTTTTGCGCGCTTTTTCCTTTACATAGAAAACATACACACTTTTTGCTATACTCGGAAAAAAAAATAAATTTCTTTGCTTGTTAGCGCATCTTCAAAATGCAAAAGAATGTTTGCACAGGACCAGTCCATATAATTATGCTTGGAAACATTTTATGACATAAATAAAGGTTGTAGAATTTTTGTAGTTAGCATTGCCACCCTATTGGCAATTTATATTAAATTCACATTAATTTTGATTCTTGATCTATTAAATATATCTTTTTCCTGACTGAACTTTGTGACCTTTATCGCACCATGTTTCTAAAACCATGATACAGTTTTAATAAGTGGACGAACCAATGAAAATATAAAAAAAAAACATACACACTCTAGTGTAACGTTTTATGGACAAATTAATATTCTATACAGTTGAAGGTTTGATAGGTGTTTAGTTTCCAAAATCTTTGGGATCGGAAAGCGTGTTTTCTAAAATATACGCAATAAACGCTTTGTAAAAATTAATTACAACTATTTTCTTTTTTCTTTTTTTTTTTTAATTTTTTTTAATCGAGCAATCAAAAAAAAGTTATTTAAAAATGAGAGTGAATTTCACGAACGATTCTTATTTACCTCTGGAGCGATGGGTGTTTCCCTCTGCATGTACGAAGAAATGAAAACAGTTAGTTTCCCCTGCATGAAATCATCATTGGCTACTCAGAAATATAATCTTGACCTCAATCTGTTCTTCAGATTATGAGATCAAAAAAGCTCCTAATGGTCAACCCAGGCGAGCTGCACAGCGTAATGTCCAGCTACTAGTCGAGGCCAAGTCTCTGCCCAGGAGACTCGTGTCGGAGCGTCGGGCTAGAGACTCGTGTCGGAGCGCCACTTGTCGGTCTGCACAGCTTACAGCTCACAAGAAAAGTCTGCGCCGCACCCGTTGTGCGTCTCTCTCTCTCTCTCTCTCTCTCTCTCTCTCTCTCTCTCTCTCTCTCTCTCTCTCTCTCTCTCTCTCTCTCTCTCTCTCTCTCTCTCTCTCTCTCTCTCTCTCTCTCTCTCTCTCTCTCTCTCTCTCTCTCTCTCTCTCTCTCTCTCTCTCTCTCTCTCTCTCTCTCTCTCTGTATATATATATATATATGTATATAAATATATCTTTCCCTCTCCCTCTCCTACTCTCTCTCTCTATCTGTATCTCCCTCCCTCTCTTCTTCTCCCTCTCTCTCTCCCTGTTTCTCTCCGTCTCTCCCTCTCTCCCCCTCTCTCACTCTCTCTCTCTCCCTTTCTCTGTCTCTCTCTTTCTCTCTCTCTATGTTTGCCTCCCTCTCTCTCCCTCTCCCTTTCCCACTCTCCCTCACTCCCTCTCTCCCTCTCCCCCTCTCTTCTTTTCCCACCCTCACTCTCTCTCTCTTCATTTTTCTGTGTCTCTCATTTTCTCTCTCTTTCTCTCTCCATTTCTTTCTCACTCCCTTCTTCCCTTTGCCGCCTTCTCTCTCCCTCTCTCCCTCACTCCCTCTCTCTTTCTCGCTATTTCTCTCTCTCCCCCTCTCCCCCTGTCTCCCTCTCTCCCTCTCTCTCTCCCTTGCCTCTCCCTATCTCTGTCTCTCTCTTTCTCTCTCTTTCTCTATCTCTCTCTTTCCTTCCCTCTCATCATCCCTCACTTTCGCTTTATCTTACTCTGTCTTTCTCTGTAGCTTTCTTTCTCTTTCTGCACCTCATCGAAAATTTCTCTTTCTGTTTTTAGCCTATCCCTTTCTGTATTTTTTTCTAGCCCTCTGCCTCTACCTTCTTTATCTCTGTACTTCATTTTTATTTCGATCTCTATCCAACCAACTATTTACCTGCTGTTAAACTATCTATCGAACTATCTTTTGAAATATATATATATATATTATACTGTGTTTCGTGCTTATATCAGCCTTTAAACTTTTGAGTCAAGGTTAAGAAGAATGAAGTATTTATTTCATTATTATCTCACATTATATCTCTCTTTCTTTCTACACAATTATCGCTCTCTCTCTCTCTCTCTCTCTCTCTCTCTCTCTCTCTCTCTCTCTCTCTCTCTCTCTCTCTCTCTCTCTCTCTCTCTTTCTCTCACTCTCTCTCTTTTTCTGTCTTGTTCACTCTTGTTCACTTCCTTTATCATATTTTTTTTTAATCTGTACTTGTAGTTGTTTTTTCTTCCTTTTCACAATTTTTCCAGGTAGATCTTCCTTTGGCCTTTTTTTTTTTCGAAATATGTCTTCTTTACTTCTTCTTCCTATATATTCATTTATTTGTCACACTTCCTCATACTCCCTCTCTCTCTCTCTCTCTCTCTCTCTCTCTCTCTCTCTCTCTCTCTCTCTCTCTCTCTCTCTCTCTCTCTCTTTCTCTCTCTCCCTCCCTTCCTCCCTCTCTCTGTCTGTCTTTCTCTCTTTCTGCCTTTCTTCCCCCCCTCTCTTCCTCTCTAACTCTCACTTTCCCTGCTTTTACTTTTCTGTTGCTCTTATTCTGTACGTTTGTTTACCTGTATATTTATTTTTATTGTATGTCTTTCTCTCTCTTTCTTTATATCTCCTTTACTTTGTTTTTCTACTTAATCCACTGCCTTCTCTCTCATTTACTTTCTAGATCTCTTTCTTTCGATCTCTGAAGTCACATACCTTTCTCTTTAATAAATATTTTTCTCTCCTCACTAGACTCTAGGTCTGTGTCAGTGTGCGTTTCTCAAAAACTTTGCTGTCGCTGAATCACGACATTTGTCTGGTTTCCTAATTATTCTAGTCTTTGTGTAACTTTTCTCCTTGACATTGATGTGTTCCTCCGCCTCATCCTTTACCATTCAATATTTTCTTTCTGCCTCTTTATTACTCAAGCATCATTTAGTTTTGCCTACAGAGTATCTCATCGCTGTTTTCCTCCTGAGTAGAGCTTCTTGGCTGATGAAGACTTTTTTGACTATTTTTTTTCAACTTCCAAATAACTTTTATATTACTCATGCTTCGTGGTTTCGGCTCGATAGCAATATGATGTGGCTTTACTGATGAACGTTCGTCACCTCAGAGTTTACAATAACCGAAGGCTACAGGGAATGCTTTGTGGGGAAACAGTCGATCGAGAGCGGAGAATGGGAGAGATTAGCGCCAACCATTACTGTTAAATAAATAACAAACAGGATAAAGATTGGCTATGCGTTAAAAGTAATTACTATGTTATCTTCTTAACAGGCGCAGATTGTCAGACAAGGGAAGGGGGTGATATCTGGAGGGAAAGCTATTTTCTCCAAGGACATCTGCACCCGACACAATCCAGCAGCTTCCGTAATGTGGAGCCTCCTCTATCAAATGAACGACGCCTGTTGAATAAGACGCTCGGGTAACCGGCTCGTGCCGGAAGTAATAACTACAAACACCGACCGTTAAATTTATTGAACCACTGGATTTGTCCTGTCCCGGAGGATGTTAAAACTGGTATTAACGGTTATGGGGTTATTTCAAGGGAGACTAGAGAGGGGGGCGGGGAAGCGCAGTTGAGAGAGAACGTGACATTAGTAGAAAAATAAACAGACACCAGTACGAAGGGGAGCTTTAGATAAATCTAGACTTGTATATCTTCTACAAAAAGATCGAGCGATAGGGAGCTACAGAAAAAGAGAAACAGACAGACAGACAAAGGCAGGCAAACTTACCGAAAGGGTTGTAAACCGTGAAGTAGAGATGTTCAACAGGATAGGGAGTAAAAATACAGACACAAACGATAGACGGAAGAATAATTATGAAACACAGCGAGCCACATGGACAAAGAGAGAGAGAGAGAGAGAGAGAGAGAGAGAGAGAGAGAGATAATTGTGTAAAAGAGAGTTGAGAGACAGACAGACAGACAGACAGACAGAGACAGACAGACAGAGACAGACAGACTGACAGAGACAGAGAGAGAGAGATAGAGAGAGACAGAGAAAGGCAAAGAGAGAGAGACAGAGACAGAGATATACAGAGACAGAGAGATACAGAGACAGAGACAGAGAGAAGTAGTATAGAAAAATCAACCACAAAAACATATTCATTTATGCTTTTCAGTCAACTGGCATCTTTCTAAGATCCGTTAGAGGCTAGTTTGTTTATGTCCTGTAAAAATATGGACTTGATCGTTCTTAGCGATTCAACCTCTTAAGCCCCCTTCAGATGTACAGTTTTTTGTATCCGGTAAAGCCATCCGGTCAGTTGAAACTGACACTAACCGGATTAGCAATCATATGATCGTTTACATGCATCAGTTGGATATCAGTTGACCTGATCATTCAAATCTTGGCCTAGATGATGACATCATTGGGTTGTCGTATCTAGTTCGGGCGAAATTCAAAACGTTCACAAAAATGGAGGATGATCAACATGATTTCGAATTTTTTATTTTTTAATTTATCGTTAAATTCTGTTCCCCGCGTAAATTTGACTAATTGAAGGTCGCTGATCACGAAAATCGTATTAATTTTTAGATCGGACCAGTAATTCAAAATATTTTTATTCGTATTTTTAGCTCCGCGCGCGGCAAGATCAAAGTAAAGACCTCAAGGCGCCAGTGCCCCAGTTCACTGGATGTCCACCGGATGGGAAATATCTAGCTGCGCCAGATATCAAGCTATCCGGTACGATTTTTGTCAAGCTGCTTCTTTGCACTACTATTTTTATTCTCATGGACTGACCGGATGGCTTTACCGGATACAAAAAACTGTGCGTCTGAAGGAGGCTTTAGCCTATTCAAGCCAGCATGAAAGTCACTGTTCCTGAAGCATCTATTATTGTAGATGCGGATAGCTTAGTTGAGTGAAAAGCATAAATGAATATGTTTTTTTGGTTGATTTTTCTATACTACTTATTTCATTATTTTCAGTCACTTGCATCTTTAGATCCTTAGATCTAGCTTCGTCTGTCTCAGCCTCTAACGTTGTTTGACTGCTTTCTTTATTTCTATATTCATTTATGCTTTTCAGTCAAATGGCATCTTTCTAAGATCCGTTAGAGGCTAGTTTGTTTATGTTCTGTAAAAATATGGACTTGATCGTTCTTAACGATTCAACCTCTTAGTCTATTCAAGCTAGCATTAAAGTCACTGTTCCTGAAGCATCTATTTTTGTAGATTCGGATAACTCAGTGGTTAAGTGCCTGGTGTTGTCTCGGCAAGGCGATGGGTGCCGCGTCGAGGCGCAGGTTCGATCCCTGTTCATTCCATCTGTTGTAATGTTTTCACGTCTTTCGTCTTATTTGTGGGTCTCGAGCTAGATCTAAGCTAGATGCGGATAGCTTAGTTGACTGAAAAGCATAAATGAATATGTTTTTGTGGTTGATTTTTCTATACTACTTATTTCATTATTTTCAGTCACTTGCATCTTTAGATCTTTAAATCTAGCTTCGTCTGTCTCAGCCTCTAACGTTGTTTGACTGTCTAGAGACAGAGAGAAACAGACAGACAGACAGAGAGACAGACAGAGAGAGACAGAGAAAGCCAGAGACAGACAGAGACAGAGAAAGACACAGAGAAAGACACAGAGACAGAGAAAGAGAAAGACAGAGAGAGAGAGAGAGAGAGAGAGAGAGAGAGAGAGAGAGAGAGAGAGAGAGAGACAGACAGAGAGACAGAGAGACAGAGAAACAACGGAAGATAATTTCCTTCGCGTGCTGGATTTGTTTTTAGATCGTGAAAGTAATTCGAAAGTACGCTGTGAGCAAAAAGGATGGAGCGGATGTAACTAAAAGCATCATTCTGTTTATTCAAAGCGAAACTAACGTTTTTGATAAAATAAAGGAATAGTCATTGAGGCTCACAGAAAACAAGTAGTTAGAAACAGAGTATTCGCTCGCTATGTTTTTTTCTATTTTTTTCATGGTATTTTTCTTTTCCTTGCCTTTATTTGTTATATTGGTTTAGAGATTTTTCATTATTGCTGCTGTCACCATTGCTTTTGCAGATTTTTCTGATTCCTGTCTTCTTGTGGCTAGAGATCTCTTTTTGTTGATAGAAGTTGTTTCTTTTTTCCAAATGATGATATTGTTACTGTGGAGTTGTTTTTGTGGGGGTTTGTTTATTTCTTTTTTTTTCTGATGGGTTTTTTATCTAATAAAATACTATTAAGTTATCATGGCTTTTTGTTGATATTTTACTTGCACTACCCTGTTGTTGTTTTTTTTATTCATTTTATATTGTTTATTTATTTATTTCTCTTTTTGTAAGTAGCGGGAGGGTTGGTGTGAGGGTTACGACGATCTAGCAATTTTCTTAGCTATCATCGCAATGTGGGTTCAGTGATCTGTTGTTTTTTGTTTTTGTTTTTATTTTTTTTTATTTATGTTGTGTTTGTTCCTGCTGCTTTAGCCGATGATCCTGCAGACATTTTTGTCGCTGACTAAACTTAATCTTCCCTGCTGCTGTTGTTACTGTTGATATGATTGTATTTTTTTAAGTCTCGTTGCTGCTAACGTGATGACGAATAAACATGCATGAGAGGGATTCAAACAAAACTCTTCAGGAGTGAAAATTAAAAAAAACAACTCATGAACAAAATGCTCTCCTTTTAAGACATACTTTCAGGGACAATTTAGTGGACGGAGATGTGGGCGTCAAAAGAGAAACAGTGAGTAAGATGGTGTATAAACACTATTACCCGTTTAAGAAAGAACTGAGATCTTCCGGATCACGTGGGTGAGAACTGGTCTATACAGTGGCCTGTAGATAAGCCTCATTCTCTTGGTGCTGCTGTTTCTCTCCAGTCACGGCCAGGCCGGATCCTGAAGCTTGCACTGTCTCGCCGGAAATGAGGTTTAGAGAAGCTGGTCAGATTGTTCAAATAGGTGACAATTCTCTCCCCTTTTGTCGTAAATAGCGCTTTATATAAAAAAAAAAAAAAAAAGGTATAAACGTGCTTGTTTCGGAAAAATAAAACATTGCTTGAATTTATATGAAGTAATTAAGCATTATAGAGGTACTAAATGCTGGATACCGATAGGTTTTACCTGGGATTCTTAAATCAAAACATAGGGTATGAACGAGGGGTGTATGGAGTTATAAAATGCTTTGTAAGATCTCTTTCACTTACATTTGATTTGAGATTTTGTTAGACCAAATAAACCAAGCCCTCAATCAACACAGCAGGACCACTAACGTGAGTCCCCGATGTATCTGAGGAGGACACTAAGGCACGAACCCCAGGTGAAATGTGATTGACATGATCGGTCACGTGACGAGTGCTATCTTGAGCTTCCGATATCAAAATCAAGACTAACAGTGGTCTAAGTTCAATCATCTTTCAAGGCATTTTTTTTTCAAATAAAGATAAAAGAATTTAATGCCATGCCTGTTTAAAGTGATTGCTTTGTTACAGGCTACTTAGTTAATAAATGCGAAGAAATGCCCTTCGTTGAATTCTGTGCTTTCTTTATTGTATCGCTCTTAGCTTTCACAATGGACTTTTTTCTCTTTACTCTTTTTATTTTTGTGAAGGTTTTTTGCGTTGGTTGGTTCTTGTCTTTTTTGTTGTTGTTTTTTTTTTTTTTTTTGTTAATCTTTTTTTTTCCTATTGATCGCAGGGTGCAATTAAGATGCATAAATTATCGTGTTATCCTTGGTTATATAGAAAAGGATCCCTATGTCCCACATTAGGTATCTAATTTAGGGAAGAATCTCTTTATTATTTTGCACTAAAGCCGACTTGATCAGGAGCCACCCCCAGACAAGATGTGCCGGTAATGAAAAGTTATTCCAGCATTTGTACTGAGCACACACCGGACAGCTGTGAAGGAGCAGACGTAAGAGCCCAATAACGAGTCAGTTTTACACCTCCATCCATGTCACTGTGGTCTATGGCTCGTCAACCCTTCGGCAGGCCAGATCTGGAAGAACCAGAATGGCTCACTTGGGACTTTAAGACAGTCTTAAGAGTTGCCTGTCAGACAGAAAATAATCATTAGCATTTCTCTGCTGCATCATTTGCACTCTTTAAAGTACTATAGCCTAGACAGAATGGAGATTAAAAGCCGCCACCAAAAACAGTGGTTACCGGTATATTGTTTTTCTGTAATTGTTTTAAAATATTTATTGGGTTCAGCAAGTTACAGATAGTTTGAATGCAGTAAATTTTGGTAGAAGAGCCCCGAAAGTCCATAACAATCACTGATAATATAGGATATTCAATCGGGAACATAGAATGCAATCTGAGCAACAGGCATGATGTAATTAAGGTTAGAAGTCTAGAGCTGCGTTCGACAGTGAGAAGCAAGGAGACACCAGCCGTTCAAAAGGTTGGTAGAAATTCAATGCTGAGGCACTTACCTTTGAATATTGGTAAAACCGTCAACCCTTTTGAACTGTTTAGAATTTCCAGATCAGGCGCTATCGCGTGTTGTGTGCTGCAAAGCAAATAAAAGACACTCCAGCCTGTTTTGCTCTGATTTTTGAATAACTCTAGAAAAAGAGCACTTCTCTCGGGTTTTTGTTCGTCACTTATGAAATCTTTTTTTTTTTTTTTTCAAATTTCCAGCAGAGTTTGGTATTATCAACTTAGGTTGTGTATATAAATATGCGTCCTTGTAGGACCATCTGTGGTCGTGGAGTGAGGACGACGCACTGAGATTCTGAGCTGCAAGTTGAGTGTTCCAACCCCACTATAGTGTCATCTCTGCCTTGCTGACTCGATGGCTTGATGAGTTAGCAAATATTTGAGAAGACTTTGTCGTAAACGAGCATAGAAAAACACTATTTCGATCAATTCATCAACATGTGACCCAAAGAAATTCTTCCACATGGCGAGATGTTCACTTTTTATCTTGGGTTTGATCAAATACTGATTGTTTGCTACATCAACCGTCATTTTCTCACTATCCTCTCAATGACTATGAAGAACATGAAGCTCTTTGTTGTTGAACTCAAAGACTGTTCAATCAGTAATACTGAAGGACTTGTCAATCAATAAATTCAGTTTTGATAGTGTGGAGAGCCATTAATCGATCCAGACCTTAGATCACTTAATGTTAGACGGACTATATCGAAACTCGGTCGATAGCTGGAGTGACTTAAGTCATAAGACGACTCTGCTGTCTGGTGACGTGTCGCAGTAATTACCAGGAGGGCGTTGGACCGTCAAAACGGGGTCCAGCGATCAGCCAACACCTGCGACCTGGATTGTGTTTGACCTATCTGTCAGGAAGCCAAGCCCTGGGGTAATCCTGTTAACATGCACACCGCCGCCTCAAGCCTTACTTAAGTGGAAACTGATTGATTGGGTACCGGACATAATTGCTCCTAATGCCTGGTGGCTGGAATTGTAATGATCTGCGGTGGTCAGTCGCCAGTGGCCAGTGTTGTTCCTGAAGGTGAGCTGAAGATTGGGAGGAGTGATGGAAAGAGAATAATAGGAAATGGGGTTTAGGAAAATAGCTCTTAAATGTTCGAACGGATTGAGGAATCTACGGAAATTTGGGTGGTTGGGTTATTACAACAGTACATTTAATTGTCAATACTATTTGTAGAGACACTCTTTCCCATTCAAGAGCTTGAGAACTACTGCGGAGGGTTATACAGTGTGAAGGAGGGATTTAACAAGACATTTTAAAATCTTAGTCAAGTAGACATACAGAAAAAGGGAGGCAACGATGAGATAGGGAGAAACATGGATATACACACACTTATACACAGAGACGTCTAAAGACAGGTGCCAGTAGGATAAACATAAAAAAAAAAACAGCAATAGAAAAAAAATGGAGAATTTGATATTAAAATGTCGGGAATACGCAGAAATCTGGAAAATTCAGAATATTAGAGACCCCTTCCTTATTATCTTGTATCTCTGGAAAGATTAGTAAAGCTGAGAGAAACATTCTGTGGTTACTGATGTCACTTCCAGTCAATGAGAAACTGTCTAAAAGTTGTTACAAGTCAGACAAAACAGTGCCGATAAATCATGTCGGTTTATGTAATAATGATCAAGTGCTACGTTGTGTCAGATTCCAGTTTTTCCACGAGCAAATTTGGGCAGGAGATTTGTGTGACGTAATTTCTCAGCGTAGATCCCGACGTGCCTGCATCAATCATAGGGCAAGATCCACTCGAGTTTCTAAGTTTATACCCAGGGTAACAATTGACATGGAAAAGTTCCAAGGCGTTGAAAGCCACTAATTGACGTGGGAGCGTCCAGCGGTTGACGTATGTTGGTCAGCTGGTCAAGTGGACCGAGAGTCCGGCGGTACGGTCAGCGTGGTGTTTAGACTCCTGCATGTTGGTTTATCTGGGGCTTCTGGGTGTTGAACCGCGGCGAGCAGTGTGCGCTGTAGCTACTGCAGCATTGATTGGAGAATATGTATCCTTCCCTCTCTCTCTCTCTCTCTCTCTCTCTCTCTCTCTCTTTCTCTCTCTCTCTCTCTCCCTCTTTCTCTTTCTCTCTCTCTTTCTCTCTCTCTCTTCTGTTCATTCATCTGTTCTCATGTTTTCACGTCTCTCGTCTTATTTGTCTGTCTCGAGCTAGATCTAGGTTTGTGGTTGATTTTTCTATACCTCTTTTCTCTCTCTCTCTCTCTCTCTCTCTCTCTCTCTCTCTCTCTCTCTCTCTCTCTCTCTCTCTCTCTCTCTCTCTCTCTCTCTCTCTCTCTCTCTCTCTCTCTCTCTCTCTCTCTCTCTCTCTCTCTCTCCCTCTCCCTCTCTCGCTCGCTCTCTCTCTCTCTCTCATTCTCGCTCTCTTTCCCTCTTTCTCTCTCTTTGTCTCCCTTCCCCTCTCTTTTTTATTTCTCTTCCTCTTTCACACTCAATCACTCTCTCTCCCTTCGTCTCTCTATATTTGTCTATCTTTCTATCTATTTGTCTATCTCTCTCTTTCTATCTCTCTCTCTCTCTCTCTCTCTCTCTCTCTCTCTATATATATATATATATATATATATATATATATATATATATATATATGTCTATTCGTCTGTTTCTCTGTTTCTCAGTTTGTCCCTCTCCGTTCTCTATATTTCTATTTTGATCTATGTGATTTTATATCTATTTCTTAATTTCTTCTTTTCATTCCAGTCTTCCTGTATTTCGCCTCTTTCTCTGCCTCTTTTCCTCTCCGACAGCCTAATTTAAGTTATTTTCATTACTATCTTTCCTCTCTCGCTATATTTACCTATACCTTTTTTGCCTCTCTTTTTTCTTTCTCATTCTTCCTCCCTTCCTCTTCACTTGGTTAGAAAATCCAATCATCATGGTTGGGTTGACCTCCGACCCTTCTCAATACTCCCCTGATTTGCACCACAGTAAGTACTTCGCTCCCATTAAGGTTCGCAGTTTTCTTACCGAGCCCGTCTCCTTCCGCTTGTTTTTAGCTCACCTTTAGGAGCTAATCAGGACTCGATTCTCTTGAACAGTGCCAACAAGTACAAAATATCCTATTAAGTTTTAAATATTCATTTGAAAAATATTTCTTAGTAACTTTAAAACTAATCAATTCAAGAAAGCGTAATCATTGAGGTAAAATGAATTTACACTAAAAGCTAGACTACATATTACACTTCACAACTTTTTTTTTTCACATAAAACATTTCGCAACCAAATTGGCTGGACAGAGTAGGTTCGTAACTTACGAGACAAAACTTAGCATACAAAACAGTTAGAGTATCGAATTCAACCTTTATATCACTCCTTCACCAGGAGTTTATTCATTCTTTTTCTTTTTTATTTCTTGTTTGGCTTCTTTTCATTTATATGCCACATTTCACAATGTGAGGATGTGTGAATCTATCTGAGAATAGGTGTGGGGTGGCTGGAATCGGGGTACATGTTGTTGAAAACCGAACAGCGGCAGCAAAATACAAATTTCTTTGGCGTTTTACCAATACTTATCGTTTTCCCCATTTCCTATCCTAATTTAACGTTCTTGAGTTTTGCTCCTCTCTCAATTGACGTTATTTGTCGCGAGATAATTGGCGACTCGATCAGTAAATATACCCTCTAATGTGGGTATGTCAATCTATATGTTAATCAGTCCACCAAGCACCTAATCCAACAATCACTTGAATCAATCAATTCATCAATCAATTTTCTAATCCGCCAATCAATCATTCAATCAATTAAGCAATCAATTTTCTAATCCGCCGGTCAATCAGTCAATCAATTGTTCAATCCATCTACCAGACACTCAATAAATCTCATTCTCGGCATGATCAGTTTCAGGATTCTCTAACTCTGGGATGAGTCGGTTTGGAGCGGTACCATCATACTGCAGGTCAGGACTGGAGGGCTTAACAAAAAACATTGAGTGGAGAAAGTACAGACACGCTTTAACAGAGCGCAGACTTCTGTCAGTGACCATATGATTCTCCGCCGGCGACAAAGAAGTTTTAAATGCTTACTAAGAAGTTGGACTTGCTATAGGAGACGCCATATGTAAATATGGCAATCTGTGCATGGATTAGTTTTATTTTGTTTCAACGCAGAAACAAGAAAAATTGAGCGAGTCCGACAGGGTTTGACGTCGAGGAAAATTTAACGGATAATTAATCAAAGTACTAGGTAAAATCTACCGCATTTTCTTTGTAAGACTGCATATCAAAACCAATCAGTTAAATAGATCTCTACTGTTTGAACGTCCAACAGAGTAAAGTTGGCTCATAAGACTTTTCTTATGTAAATCGTAAACTTAGCCATTTTCTTTGTTCAATAGTACTTGTGCACAAGTTGGTTAAGTATTGAAGTAAACTCCGATTTTTCTTTGATGTGGGTGCGACACCTCAATCTGTTGGTCGACTTCTAGCAATCAGTAATAAAGTCACCACAAAGTGTTTCAGGTTAGCCTGACTGAACGTCCCAGGCTGTTCTAGGGGACTGAGAAGATTAGGTAAGACTCTAGTCTGAGTTTTATTTCACCATCGACCTCTACATCTGGCGGGATGTTGTGCAAATGATGCTATATGACATGGAGCATAAAGGTTGGAGGTAAGTAAGGCTGCTTACGAGCTTGTAGACACTGATGTATCTGAATCTTAAAATAACCTCGTCCTATCCATCTTACGCTGCCTCAAGCAAGGGATTTCAGAGCATATCTCGTATATCTCACCTATTATTTTGTTTGTGTCCCACCGACGTGATTTGTGTATGTATCAGCGGCGAGTATTGGCCACGTCCAGTGTATTTGTTTTGTGATCAGAATAATGAGTGTTGGACAAGTGAGTGTTTTGCTCCAGGCAGCCCCAAACCGCGTCTCATGCAGAGAAACTAAACATTATTGCGGGACAGAGTGAGGATTACCGGGTTGTCTAAATGACATGCACATATATGTAAAAACATTCTAAATGATTGTGTTTTTTGTTCCACTGACTTCATTGCTCTAGATTTATGTCAATTTGTAATTCTTCATGTTTTGCTTTCTTTCCATCCATTTTTTTTGCCTGTTTTTCTTTTAGCATAGGTAGGTTAAATGCCGCGCAACCTATGTTGATAAGGCACGAGCTTGACAACCAATCTGCTCTTCCTAGAAACAGAGCGGTTGAAGTCGTACATCTAGCAGTCTGACAACCAGCATTCTGTTCTTAGATATAGAGTCACTGAAGATATATAGCACGTGCGATAACCAGCCTGCTGTTCTTAGGGATAGATTAATATAAGACATCTAGCACGTGTGGCAACCAGCCTGCTGTTCTTAGGGATAGATTAATATAAGACATCTAGCGCGTCTGACAACCAGCCTGCAGTTCTTAGAGATAGATTAATATAAGACATCTAGCACGTGTGGCAACCAGCCTGCTGTTCTTAGGGATAGATTAATATAAGACATCTAGCACGTGTGGCAACCAGCCTGCAGTTCTTAGAGATAGATTAATATAAGACATCTAGCACGTGTGGCAACCAGCCTGCTGTTCTTAGGGATAGATTAATATAAGACATCTAGCACGTGTGGCAACCAGCCTGCTGTTCTTAGGGATAGATTAATATAAGACATCTAGCACGTGTGGCAACCAGCCTGCAGTTCTTAGAGATAGATTAATATAAGACATCTAGCACGTGTGATAACCAGCCTGCAGTTCTTAAAGATAGATTAATATAAGACATCTAGCACGTGTGATAACCAGCCTGCAGTTCTTAGAGATAGATTAATATAAGACATCTAGCACGTGTGGCAACCAGCCTGCAGTTCTTAGAGATAGATTAATATAAGACATCTAGCACGTGTGGCAACCAGCCTGCTGTTCTTAGAGATAGATTAATATAAGACATCTAGCATATGTGACAACCAGCCTGCTGTTCTGAGAGATAGAGTCGCTGAAGTCATCTAGGACATCTGAAAATCCAGCCTTCTATTTCTCGAGAAAGAGTCACTTAAGACATCTAGCATGTCTGACCACCAGCCTGCTGGTCTTAGAGATGTAGTCACTGAAGACATTTAGCGCGCCTGACTACCAGCTAACTAGTGTTTGAAGTTTGACAACGAGTCAGCTGCCTAGAGATAGAGTGGTTGCATTAATACATCTAGCACGCCAGACAACCAGACTGCTGCCTAGAGATAGAGTGGTTGAATTAATACATCGAGCCCGTTTGACAACGAGTCAGCTGCCTAGAGATAGAGTGGTTGAATTAATACATCTAGCACGCCTGACAACCAGTCAGCTGTCTAGAGATAGATTCATTGAATTAATGCATCTAGCACGCCTGACAACCAGTCAGCTACCTAGAGATAGAGTCATTGAATAAATAAATCTAGCTCGTCTTACAGCCAGTCAGCTGCCTAGAGATAGAGTCATTGAATCAATAAATCTAGCTCGTCTGACAACCAGTCTGCTGCTCGCAGAGATAGAGTGGTTGAAGGTGTTCATCTAACACGTCTGACGACCAGTCTGCTGCTCGCAGAGATAGAGTGGTTGAAGGTGTTCATCTAACACGTCTGACGACCAGTCTGCTGCTCGCAGAGATAGAGTGGTTGAAGGTGTTCATCTAACACGTCTGACGACCAGTCTGCTGCTCGCAGAGATAGAGTGGTTGAAGGTGTTCATCTAACACGTCTGACGACCAGTCTGCTGCTCGCAGAGATAGAGTGGTTGAAGGTGTTCATCTAACACGTCTGACGACCAGGAAGTCTAGCAAAAACTCGAGTGTGATCGATGTGACATAGAACACAATAGAACAGAGAGGTGAAAACAAAGAGCACAATACCTACTAACGAGTGGCTGTTTGTAACGAAAGTCGGTGACATCGTAAGATTTCTACTTCGTTTTTTTTTTTGTTTTTGTTTTTTTTTTTATTTCAGTTGGGGTGTAATATGGGGATCGAAGAATAGAAGGAGAGGGGAAGAAAAAGGATAAAATGAATGAGTGAAAATGGATGTGTATAAAAGATGGTTGAAATATTTAGTAAAAGTAAATGAATAAGAGTGGAGGTATAGATACATCGAAGGGTCTTTTTTCAAGTCTCAATGGGAAAAGAGAAAATGATAATCAACTGCAAGACTGTGCGGATTATCCTCTCCAAGTCAACGGGATGGTGACCAGCCCCCGTCAGGCCGATCACTATGATATACAATTCAGCATTAAAATAAATTTCCGCAGAAAACCGAGAGGCTTCGCATAATTCATCTGGTAAGGGTTTAACTGGAGACAGTCTCATCCATACCAGAGAAAAGAGACAGCCTCGACCGTCTAGCGATGACGATATCTGCTGGAAATAAGTGGAGAGCTGAATGTATTGATATGATACTGTCTGATGATTGTAGTGGCAATTCATGATTCTAAGTTTCATCTTCAACCATACGGGCGTGATTACTTTCCCCCAATAGACAAAGGAAGGCAGAGAACTGATGTTGGAGAATGAATGTCTCTCATAGCAACCGGTAAAGACGCAGATCGAGCCCGATATAGAAAGTTCCGCAGCTTTCGGATTGCGCGGTTTATCAAAATGATCACCAGCATCTTACACGCCCCCCCCCCCTCCCCCCGCCCCCCATGCTTGTTAAAGGCTAAGACTAATGAGAGGTATAGAAACTCAGGTCAGATAATCGTGAACAGAAAGGGACGGGCACAATAAACGGCGGTCAGTCATTTTGTCTAGGCTAGATCAAGTTCACTGTCTCTAGGGTCACTGACAGGGAAACTGCTTGAGGAGATTTTGTGAAATACTTGAGGCGGGAAAGATATAGACCAATTAGTATTGTTTACCGAAGTGGGAGTGAGGAAGGAACAGGTGACATGGAGATATCGAACAGAGTCGGGGAGAGGGAGAGAGAGAGAGAGAGAGAGAGAGAGAGAGAGAGAGAGAGAGAGAGAGAGAGAGAGACAGAGAGAGACTGAGAGACAGAGAGGGAGAGAGAGAGAGAGAGAGAGAGAGAGAGAGAGAGAGAGAGAGAGAGAGAGAGGGAGGGAGAGACAGACAGACAGAGAGAGAGAGACAGAGACAGACAGACAGACAGAGACATAGAGAGAGACAGAGACAGAGACAGAGACAAAGACAGAGACAGAGACAGAGACAGAGAGACAGAGACAGAGACAGAGACACAGAGAGAGACAGAGACAGAGACAGAGACAGAGACAGAGACAGACAGAGAGAGAGATAGATCATTTTCAAAATAGAATTAAAGCCCTGCTGAAAACAGAATTGACTCTTAGAAACTTTACAGAACTATTCAACATCTGCAAGAGGTTATAGATTAATTTTTTATAGTATCAAGAGAAAAAAACTCAAAATGTCCTTTTACAATAAATTTTAACGTGAATTCTGTTGCTCATCACATCCTGATGTTTTGAGAAAATAATTTGGCTTCCGCCTGTTTTAACTGAAAATAAAAGCCCTGTCCGTTAAATTCAAATTATTTTCTGTTATTTTAGCTCATAAGTCTCCACTTCGTAAATTCACATCAATACGTTCTACTACTATAAATGAAGGGCATATTTGAAAACATCATAAGGAAAAAACTTGCAATTCTCTTGTAATCGTTTGAAAAATCTCTTTTTCTTTAGAACTAGATCCTAGATCTGATGCACAAACATCTTTGAAGAAGATATGTTCAGTTGTGGCGCTATGTCCAACTTTGAGCCTAAAGCTATGACCAGATTTGACGATGCTCTAGTCATTACTGAAGTTTTACCTCCCTAACCACACAAAAAATCCTCCATGCATGTACAATTAGTTATGCGATTATTTGATCTGAGCTAACTTCAAAACAGTAAATTTATATAAAGATTTAGAAAGGACTGTTAAGTAATGCTTCTATTTGTTCAAACGTCAAACGTAAAACCATGGAGAGGATCGGATCTTAACGTGCAATATTATTTGAATTGGTGTTTTCTATGTTAATATGAAACAAGTTCACAAAAAAGTTTTGACGTTTCCGTTGCTTCACTTAGTTTGTGATGTAACAAAGTTTTTCAGCTCCAAGTTGATTTGATCAAAACAAATTCCTGACTAGAAAATGGCATGGAGTTGCTGTGTTTAGCTCAATGGACCTGTGGTGGGATGAGGAAAAAAGAAAAAAAAATGTAAGGAAAAAGAGAGATGGACAAAAAGACAAAGAAAGAGACAGGAGAAAAACAAAAAGGTGGAAAGGAGAAAAAAAATGAGATTCATGGATCAAAGCTTCAAATGGAGGAAAGAAAGAAACTATGAGCTGATAAGGAAATATTATTTAAGGATGAATAAAAGTAA
The DNA here is from genome assembly GCA_033675545.1 of Elysia crispata. NCBI lineage: Eukaryota > Metazoa > Mollusca > Gastropoda > Plakobranchidae > Elysia > Elysia crispata. Next base: position 85,806 of record JAWDGP010001738.1, on the reverse strand, counting down.
CAGGAAATATATTTACAACCGCATATTTTTCTCTTAATTGATATTTATTATATTTATTTTTATTTCAACATCATGTATATCATGCTCCAGCCTGTACTATAACGCTTGTCACATTCTGTAGATTTGTATTTGCTGGCTAATCTGTTCTAAAACTTTTTTGCTTGTTTGAGTGAGTGTGTGTGTCACAGAGAGAGTGTGTTTGTGTAAGTGTATGTATGTGTAGTATATAATGGAATTAACATTTTACTTTCATTACTCAACATGAAGTGTTGTAAAGTTGAATCGCCTGTTTATTTTGAAATCTCCAAATCAGCCAATTTCATTTTCTCAATTTTTTGCTAATTTTCGTTGATTTGAACATAGAGTTCTACTGCTCTAAGGTGTCGCGTTATTGAGCTTTTGAGTTGCAGTAGACCGCCAGGATACAGACAGATGGACATCAAATCGTTAAGCGTTATGATTTGTGGGGCCGCGTATAGCATGACATAATTCTGAGCAGCGGGATGAACCTAAGAGCTCTGGCCTGCTCAGTGCTCACTCTGGCCTGCTCAGTGCTCACTCTGGCCTGCTCAGTGCTCACTCTGGCCTGCTCAGTGCTCACTCTGGCCTGCTCAGTGCTCACTCTGGCCTGCTCAGTGCTCACTCTGGCCTGCTCAGTGCTCACTCTGGTCTGCTCAGTGCTCACTCTGGCCTGCTCAGTGCTCACTCTGGCCTGCTCAGTGCTCACTCTGGCCTGCTCAGTGCTCACCCTGGCCTGCTCAGTGCTCACCCTGGCCTGCTCAGTGCTCACCCTGGCCTACTCAGTGCTCACCCTGGCCTGCTCTGCTCACTCTGGCCTGCTCAGTGCTCTCTGGCTGCTGTGCTCAGTGCTCACCCTGGTCTGCTCAGTGCTCACTCTGGTCTGCTCAGTGCTCACCCTGGTCTGCTCAGTGCTCACCCTGGTCTGCTCAGTGCTCACCCTGGTCTGCTCAGTGCTCACTCTGGTCTGCTCAGTGCTCACTCTGGTCTGCTCAGTGCTCACTCTGGTCTGCTCAGTGCTCACTCTGGCCTGCTCAGTGCTCACTCTGGTCTGCTCAGTGCTCACTCTGGCCTGCTCAGTGCTCACTCTGGCCTGCTCAGTGCTCACTCTGGTCTGCTCAGTGCTCACTCTGGTCTGCTCAGTGCTCACTCTGGTCTGCTCAGTGCTCACCCTGGTCTGCTCAGTGCTCACCCTGGTCTGCTCAGTGCTCACTCTGGTCTGCTCAGTGCTCACCCTGGCGGTGCTGTGCTCTGGCTGGATGATGGATGGGCGAGGTGAATCCCTAGTCATGAGCAACATACAGAACTGTTGCTCCCGAGATTAAGTCGCTCAATCCATCTCGCCGGAGACCGTAGTTGACGAGGCTGGACGCGAGTGTGGGGTGATAGTGTCTGAAGACTGGCATTCACAGGGTTGGTTGATTGAGTACTTGACACAGCTCGTCTGATGTAATGTGATCTCGTAGCTCATAAAAAGCCTCCGTCGAGCAAAGAAGGACTCACACTTTACTAGTAAAGATAGCAAAATTCGACCGCGCAGCGTGATATTTTGGCTTATTGCATAGCTGTGGCTTGAACGGTTGGTCACCTATTATGTTAAAAGCCTTGTTTTCAATTGTAGATATAAGATAAAGCTAATTCTGGGTAGAGTTCGCACATATCCATCTAAGTAGGTCTACGAAGCTTGATGTCTTGATCGACTCTTCACCGTGGCGTATAGTGTGAGGGTTGTAGATTGTCACTAGAAACTCCAGACCGATTGTCTAGCTCCAACTCGATATAATTAAATTGTCTTATAGATGAAGGGTCAAGATTGCAACCAGTGAGGCTACCGAGCAAGCTAGATAGCTCAGTCATGCAAGAGAAGGTCCGTGGTTTGAGGCTAACTGTTGGAGAGGTTAAAATTGTTTGTTAAAATTGTTTAACCTCTATCGTCCCTAGCCAAGGTTTCACAGTATGTCCGTAATCCAGATCTTTATCAAGATTAGGGGACTGAAAACAAACACAATAGATATCCACATCAACATATCCCATAGAAAGCTAAACCATCAAACATTACCTTGTTGATTTATGGATGAGTATTTGAATGTTTTTTACTATGTTGGATTCGTTCCGTGATTCTAGAGATGAAAGGATCTTTGACAGATTAATTCTCTAAGGGGGGATAATTGGCTCGTATCGAGCAAAATCTCTGAAAAAAGACCAGGTTTTATCGAACTTCAACACGTCACATTTTCTCAGATTTTAAGATTGCACAAAACTTAGATTTAACAATTTCTTATCTGTGGCAATAACGCCACAGGTGGGACAAGCAAGTTGGAATTAATAGTATTGGAACACGTGAGTATCAATTAAAAATCTTTCAAACGTACACAGATTTATTAGTCTTCTACAGACATTTTCAGACCTAGACCCAACTTATCTTTATTACATGACACATTTTCTTCTGGTGCTGTAGTAAGGGCAGATGTTCAGTTCAACTCTATAATACACCTACTTTGAGCGTTCTATGTTTAGTCTGTTGTAGTTTTTATCCTTGCTTGTTGCCCATTCTAACCGTCACAAGATGTCTACAAACAGCAATTAACACCGACAGGTGTTATTAGAACCCCAAAGTTCGGGGTTTTGTGTAATCAAGTGCCTCTATTTCACTGTCCCACTTCTCTCGGATTTTCCCACCAATGTTATCATTTTTGCCTTCTGTAAATGAAGAGTATTTGCCGTATTTTTGTAGCCGTGTTTTTTCCCTTTCTTTGTTGAGTTAACACGTTTTGGGGTCTTCTTTCTCATGTAAGACTATTTAATTATTTCTAATTAATCGCCGGGCTAATACCTCCATTTTAATAATGACCCATATTTTGTAACTAATTTTTACTACTTCTCATCCATAACTGTACCAAGGCACAAATTATAAATGACTAATGATATCATCATTCTTAATTTTTGTATATTCTTTCTGTGTATATTTTGTAATTCTTTGTTTATAATTAATCTTTAATTTCGTATGTTATTTCTGTGGATGATTTGTGTTTCTTTGGTTATAATTAATGTTATCACACATCCTTAATTCCCCATATTCTTTCCGTGCAAGATTTGTGTTTTTTTGGTTATAATTATTGTTATCACACATCTTTAATTTTTTAGATTCTTTCTGTGGATGGTTTGTGTTTCTCTAGGTTTGTAGCAGAAGCCTGGAGGATTTCCCTAGCCATTGATCATGTGACTTTATCAAAACACGAATCAATTTTTTTACCTAATCTGCTTGATAATCCACTAATCTGGTGACAGTCTGAGGAAGGAGATTTGATTTTCTTTCTCACGGCTTCGTGAAATTGGCCTTTAAATTAAATATATTTCAGGTCATGATGTTGTACATGAACCAAGTCCCCGTCAGGTAATGTAGAGCAGCTAGGGAGAGAGGTCACACTGAGCTCGTATTCTACAGTGTGTAAAGCTCTCCATGTACATAGACACTTCCTCCTTTCTGCCTCCCCACTCCCCTCTCCACCCCCTCTCACCCACACTACATTCTCACCCCAGGATTTATCCTCTTAGCAGCATCTCACTTGAAACAATTCAATTTCCGACAACCGATCCTAATCGATCGATACCTCCTGGGTACAGTCCCCTTTTTTGAGCTTGAGAAGACTTTGAAGATCCGCCTAATTAGGAGATCAGCAAAAAGCAGAGCGGATGGCGACAGTTTTTGCTGCTTTACAACATCAATGAGTTTTTCTCCTTTTATAAATCTTTTGTCCTTTGGTTTGTTCTTTCTCAATTATTTCGGGTTTTTTCCCCTCTAGTTTCGCTCATAACGACATCAGATCAGGGCTTCTCTCTGAGGCCGAGTTTTAGCGAGATGTGAAAATTGAATTCGGAGCAAGTTAGCTTGTTTTTTGTATGTTATAGATAACTTTAGAGCGGAGACTGAGGTACCTACTGGACGGAATGCAATTTGTCCAGCTATCTCCGGCCTGAGTGCTGTAATGATGTTGTCTGTTCTATCAGGTCCAGCTCTCTACCACTCGGCCTGTTTGGCGGTTTTGTAAATCAGTTCCGTGATCTACTCGGTTGCTTTTTTTAAATTTACTTTCCCCTGTCTTTCTACTCGCCTCTAAAAGTTTGTGTTTCGTATCCGCGCCAAAAACTACCCATCCTATTTCTTACAACCCGCTCCTCCCCCACCGCAATTTAAAATTGTGGGGTGTTTTTTTTTTCCTCTAAATAATATTTATCGCTAGACGATATAAGAGAAGGTATCTTCATACAATAATGGAATAGAAGCTGTAATGTATAAAATGTTGAGTTATCCAAACCTTTTCAGGCCACTTACACTGCTGTAGTTTATGCAAGAGTGTTTCTGCGCAATCTTTGCAAGTCCTGGTCGTTAGAGCTCATTCAGAATGTGCTGTCTACCAGTTTTTTCATGATCTTTATTGGGTTGTTGATCCACTTGTCGGATCCTCGTTTGCACAGCTTAAATGATTCAGGTCAAGACAATATTTGGGTCCTCACCGAAACGATAGTAATTATAGCTCTACATTTTGTCTCTATCTTTTTCTGAGCTGTGCATGAGTAGGTTTCACGATTCCTCAGCTGAAAGACGTTTCGCAAGAAGTCATGACAAAACTATTACCGTGTCTTGTTATAACTGTTCTGCAGGCGTGAAGCACTAGACTGTAAGCCAGTCCAGCGGAGATATTCGGTTACTCCGATCTTGCGGAGATATTCGGTTACTCCGATCTTGCGGAGATATTCGGTTACTCCGATCTTGCGGAAATATTCGGTTACTCCGATCTTGCGGAGATATTCGGTTACTCCGATCTTGCGGAGATATTCGGTTACTCCGATCTTGCGGGAAAATTCGGTTGCTCGGATCTATCACGTTTTTTCTCAGATGCCGGACTCGAAGCTAGATACGACGTTAACTCAGCGAAGAGTCACTCAACTCCTCGGTACTCCTAGCCAATCAATACACGCTAGATCTCAATAGAAAATCAGCACAGAATTGTGCAGACGAAGATTCTCAATGTGCATCTGCAGTTCTTCCCAATAAGTTTTCTTGCCATGATTTATAGCATAACTCACAAAGTCTGGAGTAAAGATTGAAACTAATCAGGAGACAGAAGTAAAACAAGGCTGAACATTGTAGAGCAATATATTTTCTCAAATAATTGTTTTCAAGTTAAGGTTTTTTTTAGACTTTAACTTAAAAAATGCAATTAGTGAGAGATTCAAATACTGTTTGTGGGTGTTTTATTCTTTAAGTTAACCTATCAGATATACTCTGGTAAAGTAATTGGTACTTGAAACACTCAAAATCGGATGTAATATCAGATGACTTCGTGATCATCAAGTGCTTGAGAAACGTGCGCTAACTAGATTTTTTTTTCAAGTTTTAGTCGGCCACATCTGGTAGAGCAGATTGTTTGATATCTTGCAGAGAAATTACTTGGTCAAACTTCTCAACATTTGACCTTTTACTCTGCATCAAGCTTTATAGATTTTTTGCACTCATCTTATTACACGGCATTTCCATCTCTCTATATATACTGCGGTCTCAATTGTTACCAAGTTTCGAAAGCTTAACACTGGAACTGTTTAATTAAGATAAGAGCAGAATTACAGGTTCTTAAGATGCGTACAAGCTTTTACTATGATAAACTGTCTTAGATAGGACGAGCAGTAATCCAGAGATTTCCTATGTCATAAATAGACCTCGCAATGCACTTCTGACACCTGTCCTGACACAGCATTATTTTAATCAGCTTAAATACGCTTAGAAAAATTCTTACTATTCTCAGAGTAGTACTATAGTATAATGGACAGGGCATTTTGCACAGTTTTGGAACTGAATAGTGATTTAATTATTCATTTATTTATTATTCATTTGAGCTTGAGTTTTCAATGAGATCTAAATCAACCTCCTAATATCTAGAAAAATTTCAATACAAATAACTGGTGGTCGTTCTAAATTGTTAATACCTCCAACATTTCTCTCTGCCTTAGTGGAGGACAAAATAAGATTAGAGGCTTCCTATAGCTGTGCAAAGGGAGAATGTCTATGAATGTGTAAATACGATCTTTAGTAAAAATTCAAACCTTTTTTAGAACTAGGGATGGTTGATTCTTTAGCAAAAAGGTTTACGACTTTTGTCTTTTTTAAATTAAGCTTGAAGGAACCATGGAACATTCTGGCGATCCTTAATATCACGAGGACCTTTCCTCTTTAATGGCAGCGACGGTCTTTTGTTACCCAGAGAAGAGTAAAGTGGCTCCTTGCCACTTGGGATTAGAGCAAATTAACTTTGAAGGAAGAAAGAGAAACTCAAGTATCCTCTTTATTGACTTTTATTTTTGGATTGATTGAATATTGGAAATCGAAGCTCCGACTCGAAGATTTAACAATTTTGCAGAGTCTTATAAAAGTTTCACCTGATGATCTGGAAAATAGTTTGAAGTGAGGTTCCATCTGACTTCGATTAAATTTTTCAATTTGGTGCATTATTGATCTAATATTTCACTTTTTCAATTTATTCTTTCTTTAATTGAAAGAGATCTTTTTCATTATTTTATACTTTTTAAAGGAAAATGCAGACTTTTCCAAGAAATTCATTAAAAAAATAGTCTTTCAGACGGAATTTTCGATTTGAACTTATAGATCCAGATTCTTTTCCAATCATTTATTTTCATTTCTTGTTGTCTGATAGCTGATGCCTATATGTTAGTTTGGTCTGTGCAAATATTCAATTTTTTTATACGGAGCTTTTTAAAATTATAATTTATGATACAAAACAATAGGTTTGTAGAAGTATGTCTCGTCGGTTATTATAGATCAATTTCTACATTATTAGAATTAAACTTTTCTTTTGATTATCCGAGTCGTGGTCCTCTACCTTGAGGACTTTTTTCCTATTGCAGTGCGGATCTTTAGTTTGGTGGGGTTGTATGAAATTTTGTTTTTCATTAAACATTTTCTTAAGATGTTATTACAAAACTGAATCAATGATGGAGCTAAGTTTTCCTTATGTGAGGAAGTATTTTTTTTCTTTTTAATATATTAGAAAAAAGTTACTGATTACATAGAAAGGATCGATTTAGTAAACAATTAAAATTAAACCATGATCCAAGCGAGCAAATACCCAACCTATCAACTTAGCGAGCAGGCAAACCTTTTAGTACTGTACAATGATCTTGACAATCATCTTTACTATCACGTGGTGGAGATCATCGCAAAGGTCTTACACCTGCATTCACCACGCCGTTTACGTTTGTCACGATCATAACAGGCAAATTCCTAACGAAATAATTAGCTTGTTTTGTATAATCAAAATCTATTTATAGATCATTTTAACCATTCATTATGATTTAGGTTGAAATAAATGGGCAACTAAAGATTTTCGCATGGCAGTGCGCTTTTAGGCACTTTTTTGTGGGAATTTCTAGACTTTTGAAAAACGTGTAGAGCGATCTTTCAATACATTGGCACATGTCCGTTTAAGCTGATTTTCCTTAATAATGGAAAAGAAAGAGAACACGATGTCTTCCATAAACCGAGGATTTTTTGCCATCTTTCTAGAAGGAATGGGACAGGATCCCTCCCACCTCTTTTACCTTTCCAACATCTCTACCTTCTTCTGTTCTCTTCCCTCTTCTTCGCCTCACTACAGCTGAGTAAACAACTGAAGTTCAGAGAAAGTTTGAAAAGACTCCCATCACATAATTCGGCAGACCGTGGTTGATGGATAAGTATAGCGCCTCATCTTCTCAGCCCTACCTTGACTGATAGGCTTTTTATGGTCCAGAGCTTAAGTGACGTAACTTGCAATTTCTTTATTTCTTGAGAGCTTATTGAAAAAAAAAATAAAACCCATCACTTTTAATTATGTATAAAAAATAGTAATTTCATTTGCCGGTAAAAACGTTCAATTGGTTTCGTGACAGCTTTTAAATTGTGTTTATATCCTGCAATAAATTAAAAGTTACTTAAATCAAAATTTTCAGCCCCTTAATGTTACTGACTCCATTTATTTCATAACACTATCTTTATTGCTTCATGCTCCTCGGGTTTCTAATAAAGATGAACTAGATAAATAAGACCGTAAATCATGATACGATTAAAAAGTAATTAATTAAAAGACAATCTATCAGGCTTATCGACTGCCTCCTAAAACCAGAGCTTCAAAGCTAACACACTCAAACTGATTGAAAGACATGTACAGATGAAGATAAAAAAAAAGGATAAACTAATAAATGATAGAAAGATTGGCGAAAAACTTGTTGTTTAGGGAGAAGGATCGAACAGACAGAGAGATAGAAAGCAGATAACAAAACAGACAGATGTAGGGAAAAGGAGAGAGAAACTGAATGCTGTGATGTTAGAAACCTATCCAGTTTATCCAGTTGAGAGAGGGGTGCGTGTGAGTGTGGGGAATTGGGGGGAGGGGGGGGGGGGGGGGGGTGAGTGTATATTTAATATCAGGTGCATGAAGGGCAACAACTCTTATCGAGCACGAGTAGCCTAAAAATAGCACTTGCTTTTTTGCTTCGAGAATCTATTTTGTATCGAAATGAAACAGTGAGAGAAAGACAAATTGTTAAACAGCTCTATTGGCAACAGGGCTAAAAACATTTAAATGATTCGTCGTTTATTTGAAGAGAGTAAAGAAATTTATGGGAAATAGGTTTTAGAATGAACGTAGCAAATCTTTAAATTAGTGGACTTTAATATGGATGTAATGAGATGATGCTTCATAGTCCAAGTAAAGAAAATAAATTTAATCAAAATGTCAAGACAATAAAGTGTTGAAGTTGTAACCACGTAAGCGTTTTGTGATAAGTCGTAGCAGAAAAATTTTCTTGAAATAACAATTTAGTGTGTGTGTGTGTGTGGAGGAGGGAGGGGGGCTTTGATAAGGTTATTACTTTAAGCTACAAATATAGAATCATCTCCCAATTCTCTTAGCAAAAAATCTAGAAATGCAATTTAATTTTTTTAGACAACATCCGTCACGATTTGTTCCTAGTGAATTCTAAAACCGTGTCATAAATCACCTTAGCGCATTACAAAAATCGAATGAGAACATTTTGAACCGAGGTCAGATGTAATAGGGTGGGCCCTTTTTTCATTTTCTGCCTTGTTTTTTCAAGAGATCGATAGAGTTTCAGCTCATAAATGTTTGCCACTTAATCGACTAATCCTATCCTGCTGAGTAACTCAATTTGATTTTTATTTTTAATAAAGATGCGATTGTAGATTGCAATCAAGGCTTTCCACAGGGAACGGGTTTTTTTTTAAATATTCATAGACCTGATTCAGTTTAATTCTAGTGGGAAAAGTTTGTTTCGCTCTAACTGCGGAGCTTACTAAGGCTAATCCTCGAAGTATTGATCAACTTGTATCTTTGGAAGAATCTCCCCATGTTTGGGAAGAGCCATGACATGACGATTATGTCCAAAACAAAAGTTGATGCACATGCATATCATTTTTCTGCGTTTATTCCATGAGGAAATCATCCTGAGACAGCAGCTGCTCGCCTGAATCAATCCGTGAGCTCCATCAGAAACCAGGTCGAGGCCTGACGTCATGACTGGCGTGAGCAGATCAGTGTGAGCGGCTTGCTGGCCACACCCGGCCCTCGGGCTGCTCCTGCTGCTGTTTATTCTCGCGTTACTCGTAGCTCAGACTACAGCAGTGATGTTGCTCTTGTGTCACCTGTCATGTCTGCCAGTCCTCGGCCCAGCCACATCTTGCCACATCTTGCCACACCTTGCCTAATAACGGAGCACCTGCGTCAGCCACACAAACATCCGGGCAGTCAAGTGCGGCTTTGGGTTTTCTCAGAGTGAGCCAAGACGTTCAACGCAATAATAATCGTAATTAAAATATTGGTAAAATGTTGAAAATATGTTAGATAGCCATACCTACCCGGTTGCAAAAAAAAAATCGATCACGATTTTATACTTTTCTTTAAAAAAAAAAGAGAATATTTATTCGTCTCATTTTCTCAAGCTTTTTGGGAAAGCATCATATCATTTTCTTCTAAGTTACTACCTTGTTCATTTTAGGAAAAAAGTCTGAATTTATAACTAAATTTATAATTTGTACATGGAGTTAATGAAATTGATTGACGAGGCCTCGAGAAATGTAGTCGTAGTGAGGGTTGTTGTTGTTGTTGTTCAAATTTTTTTTTAAAAAGACTTACTGCATTCTTGATTCTTATCATTTATACAAGTGTGTGGGTCCTCTTCCTCCGCTCCCTCCTCTCTGTCTGTCTGTCTGTCTGTCTGTCTGTCTGTCTGTCTGTCTCTCTCTCTCTCTCTCTCTCTCTCTCTCTCTCTCTCTCTCTCTCTCTCCCCCCCCCCCCCCGCCCCGCCCCCCTAGATGCTTCAGGAACAGTGACATTCATAATCACTTGAATAGACTAAGAAGTTGAATCGCTTAGAACGACCAAGTCCATTATTTTACAGGACATAAACAAACTAGCCTCTTACGGATCTTAGGATCTTAGAAAGATGCACATTTCACTGAAAGACATCATTGAATACAGAAATAAAGAAAGCAGTCAAACAACCTTTGAGGCTGAGACAGACGAAGCTAGATCTAAGGATCTAAAGATGCAAGTGACTGTAAATAAAGAAATAAATATTATAGAAAAATCAACCACAAACCTAGATCTAGCTCGAGACCGACAAATAAGACGAAAGGCGTGAAAACATAATAACAGATGGAATGAACAGGGATCGAAGATTGGGTTTTGCTTGGCCCAAGGGAGATCTTATTTTGGGTTAAGAAATAAATAGATTGAGATTCAAATTTGTTCAAATACAAATGAAATTCATAACCATTGAATGAGGAAACGGTATTCATAAACACTTAAGCTGAGTTCTGCTTTTAGTTTTTTGTTCGCTTGTTCGATTTTAGGTTTGTTCGTTGTTGTTTTGTTGTTGTTGTTGTTGTTGTTGTTGTTGTTTTCACCATTACCGTTTCATGAAGCATTAATAATCCAAGAAATCTTTCGCCACTATGTTCAGAGGTGTGCAAATTAATGCTCGAGAAAAGGTTATATGATAATCGCAAATAGAAGAGAAGACATTATTCAGTGAGACAATATTGCCAACATCCTCTATTGTGTTACTGATTGCTCTGTTCAAGACTTTCAATGAGTTTCTAATCTTCTGTAGACAGCTTCTGTAGGTCTAGATTTGTTGTGCCAATAATGCTGGCACCCGACTGATTCCAACTCAACCGTCATGAAAATGTTGATAAAGTAAATCAAGCTTTGTTCAGTAAGTATGATTGAGATGTGAATCGCACAGTAGAGTAAGTAAGAAATGAGGTGGAGACCATTTTTATACATCAAATTTTCAAAATGTCCTATTTGAGTCTAAATCTGGATCTCTGCCAAACCCACGGTAGGATTCAATAGTTTTCCTTATCTCCGGGTTCCTTCTTGTTTTTGACTGTCAATTATTGTAAGAAAGTTTTATGAGAAAGTGTATCAGTTATTCCGAGAAAGAGTTTCAATTATTATGAGATAGAGTATCAATATTATGACAAAGAGTATCAATTTTTATGAGAAAGAGTATCAATTATTATGAGAAACAGTATCAATATTATGTCAAAGAGTATTTATTATTATGAGAAAGAGTATTCTGAGAAAAAGTATCAATTATGCTGAGAAATAGTATCAAGTGTTATGCTAAATAAATAAAGGTTTATAAGAAAATGAACCAAGCAAGATATTGTAGTGATTTTAAATCTACAAATACAGTGCTACAATTTTTCTGAGAAAGAGTATCAAGTGTTTTGAGAAAGAGTATCAAGTGTTTTGAGGAAGAGTATCAAGTCTTTTGAGAAAGAGTATCAAGTGTTTTGAGAAAGAGTATCAAGTGTTTTGAGAAAGTGTATCAAGTGTTTTGAGAAAGAATATCAAGTGTTTTGAGAAAGAGTATCAAGTGTTTTGAGAAAGAGTATCAAGTGTTTTGAGAAAGAGTATCAAGTGTTTTGAGAAAGAGTATCAATTTTTCTGAGAAAGAGTATCAAGTGTTTTGAGAAAGAGTATCAAGTGTTTTGAGAAAGAGTATCAATTTTTCTGAGAAAGAGCAGACATTGATAAGAAAACGAACTGAGCAAGAAAATGTACTGATTTTAAATCTACAAATACAGCATTGCATTTTTTTTATAGTCAATTATGATTCGAACTTTTAGGAATGCGAAAAGCAGATTTCTACTTAAGGAAAAAGTACTAAGTCCCATAATGAATTGGACCTATCTCCATTTTCTTCTATTTTTTTTAATTGATGTTGTTATCTTTGCTTTTGTTTTGTTTTGTTTTTGTTGTTTCTTTGTTTTTTAATGGGGGGGGGGTATTTTTGTTTTTTTTTTTTTTTTTTTTTTTTTTTTTTAGTGTAATAATGTATTGGCACAAAAAGCATAAAGTTTTAGCACTTATCATTTTTGCTCCTCCAGAAAGGAGAAGGGAGTTGTTTTTTTTAGATTGGAGAGGTATTCGTGGCGCTCCAACTCAGCAGTGAATGACAGAGGATTGTTATAGACAGTTATATCGTTACAGTTCTTGACACATCAGTCTCATAAGTAGCTCTTGTGTCCGTCAGATTCCGTTTGGAAGATCATCGTTTCAGGTTTTCTGCTCACTCACTCGCCACTCGACAAATCACTGTATCAAAGACAACATGTGGACGAAATAGACGGATTAGAGCGGCGGCTCAGTTTTTGGAATCTGGTTGGTTTGTTTGAAAAATAAGAGAGCATTGATCAGAGGGTTGACTTCCTGGAGTGGAACGGTTGATAGAACGGTAAGGGAGATTTTACTTGTCTTCAATCTTCAAGAAAAGTTCAACTCAAGAGACGAAGTCTAACTATATAAGTTGACAGTCAAACTTGTAAACTGCACGTTAGATTTAAATCAAAATAGATTATTGTCTATGGATATATGGGTACTTTTATTTCCTGCTCTCGTTGTTAAAGGTCAGGATAAATTAGATGCAATAATTATTGTCTCTGTCTCATAGTCTTTACTTAATGCCAAACCGTCAGAGAGATAACATATTTGCTTCACATAATAATTGTGTGATGGCGGACTTGCTGCCGATTTACGGCAAACATTTGAAATCTGTATTCATTCAACTAACAAAATGATTGGAGAAAAACGCGATTTTTTCGGTGAACAGTTTCATGTGCGAATCTTTTTTCACGATTAGGTGGTCGTGTAGATGTAGGCTTAATGCCGGCCCCGATGTTTGAGTCGTCACGTGAAGAGAAACCGTTACATCCAATTAAAAGTATTATTATTCTAACAACGAATCATGTCTCCACCCACACACTTCTTAACGATTCAGAAGAAAAAAGTGAGGGTTTGGAAAAGGCGACCGATAATGAATTATTTGTTGAGTGGAGATCACAACTTGGCGAGAAAGACTCTTTTGAGAGAGTAGTGGACCAGATATAAAAATGAGGAAAGTATTGGGTGCGACAGGAGAAAATATGATTAAAGAAAGATGGTGAGACAAAGGGTTCAAGTTAGAATAAAAGCGGGGGGGTGGGGGGGGGGAGGTGACGGACGAGAAAAAACAAGCCAAATAATCAGATAGGAATCAATAAAGACAACAATACATCGAGAGAAATAAAAGAGGAAACATAATGGAGAGATAAGAGAACTTATAAAGAATAGAATATATATAGTGGAAACAAATATGTAGAAAGACAAGACATGCACGTGCACAAACTGACCAAAGTTGTATGAATCCCATGTTGGACAATAAAACAATTCCTGGACTCAAAGGACATCAGCCACAAGTTGGAACAGTTGGTCTTAATATGTTATTGTTGCTTATATCGTTGTTGCTTGAGCTGCTATTAATTTTATTTTGAAACGGGATTTTTTAACACGAAGATCAAGTTTTTCATTTTTCCCAATCTTTTCAACCGACTGTTGTTTGCGTTGTCTCGTGATTAGTTTAAGCGTTCTCTCCCTGAAGGACTGAAGCGATTTTTGGCCTGACCTGGGACTGCTTAGCCTGTTGGTTGTATTTTCAATCATCAGTCTGCTCTCTGTTCTATCGTTACTCTCAGTTATATTGTTACACTCCACTTTATCGTTGCTCTCCGTTATATCATTACTCTCAGTTATATCGTTACTCTCAGTTATATCGTTACACTCCACTTTATCGTTGCTCTCCGTTATATCGTTACTCTCAGTTATATCGTTACACTCCACTTTATCGTTGCTCTCCGTTATATCGTTAGACTCCACTTTATCGTTGCTCTCCGTTATATCGTTTCTCTCTATTCTATTATTACTCTCCGTTATATCGTTACTATCAGTTATATCGTTACTGTCAGTTATATCGTTACTCTCAGTTATATCGTTACACTCCACTTTATCGTTACTCTCCGTTATATCGTTAGTCTGTTCTATCATTACTCTCCGTTTTATCGTTACACTCCATTATATCGTTGCTCTCTGTTATATCGTTACACTCCACTTTATCGTTACTCTCCGTTATATCGTTACTCTCTATTCTATCATTACTCTCCGTTATATCGTTACTCTCAGTTATATCGTTACTCTCAGATATATCGTTACACTCCACTTTATCGTTGCTCTCCGTTATATCGTTACTCTCTGTTTTATCATTACTTTCCGTTATATAGTTACCCTCTGTTCTATTATTACTCTCCATTATATCGTTACTCTCTGTTCTATCATTACTCTCCGTTATATCGTTACTCTCTGTTCTATCATTACTCTCCACTTTATGGTTACTCTCCGTTATATCGTTACTCTTTGTTCTATTGTTACTCTCTGTTCTAATGTTACTCTCTGTTCTAACGTTACTCTTTGTTCTAACGTTACTCTCTGTTCTCTCGTTACTCTCTGTTCTAACGTTACTCTCTGTTCTAACGTTACTTTCTGATCTAACGTTACTCTCTGTTCTAACGTTACTCTCTGTTCTACCGTTACTTTCTGATCTAACGTTACTCTCTGTTCTACCGTTACTTTCTGATCTAACGTTACTCTCTGTTCTAATGTTACTCTCTGTTCTATCGTTACTCTCTGTTTAATGTTACTCTCTGTTCTCTCGTTACTCTCTATTCTATCGTTACTCTCTGTCCTAATGTTACTTTCTGTTCCAACGTTACTCTCTGTTCTCTCGTTACTCTCCGTTCTATCGTTACTCTCTGTTCTAACGTTACTTTCTGTTCTAACGTTACTTTCTGTTCTATCGTTACTCTCTGTTCTTATGTTACTCTCTGTTCTAACGTTACTCTCTGTTCTATCGTTACTCTCTGTTCTAACGTTACTCTCTGTTCTCTCGTTACTCTCTGTTCTATCGTTACTCTCTGTTCTAATGTTACTTTCTGTTCTAACGTTACTTTCTGTTCTATCGTTACTCTCTGTTCTTATGTTACTCTCTGTTCTAACGTTACTCTCTGTTCTATCGTTACTCTCTGTTCTAACGTTACTCTCTGTTCTCTCGTTACTCTCTGTTCTATCGTTACTCTCTGTTCTTTCGTTACTCTCTGTTCTAACGTTACTTTCTGTTCTATCGTTACTCTCTGTTCTTATGTTACTCTCTGTTCTAATGTTACTCTCTGTTCTTTCGTTACTCTCTGTTCTATCGTTACTTTCTGTTCTATCGTTACTCTCTGTTCTTATGTTACTCTCTGTTCTTATGTTACTCTCTGTTCTATCGTTACTCTCTGTTCTATCGTTACTCTCTGTTCTATCGTTTCGAAATACAGAATCCACAGCAGAAATTATACGGCACCATGATCGCTCTACCTAGAACACAACCTGGCTCACAAACTTTGCGCTGAGATGCCGGCGATAACCCTATCCAGATCACAACCAGGTAATGTCCACTACCGGAATACTGCTTGTCATGGTCTCAACTTAAAACAAAACTCTTACCGTAAAAGATGGTCGCAAGAAGTACTAGAAGTTTCTTATTTAGGGCAGCCAAATGTGATGAACAGAATAGCATAAAAATCGAACTGCATCCGACGATCATAGCTATTATTTGAAAAATGTAAAGTTCAGAAGTTTTATTATTTCTGCAATCACAGCTGTTCTTAAAAGTTTTACAATATTCGGTGATTACAACAATTAACAAAATATCGAATTTATATGATGACCAAACAAGTGTAAGGAGTTTTACGGTACACACGGGCGACAACTTGAAATAGGAGCCTGATGGAGTTTAATAATAACCGCGAAAATCGTGGAAGCAATGCTTTAATTACCATCTCTGTTTATGATAATGATAGTTACAAAACTTAAGTACAAGACATTAATCTGATGATGATAATAAACATTTTAAATTCTAATGAATCTGGTAAGGGGAATTATTAAAAAACTTTCGCAAGATCTGATAACAAAAGCTTCCATTTTTTGTTGTTTCCAACATAGAAATTGAAATGGGATCGTTTCAGGCCTTAATTAGTCTCACTAGTTACGGTATTTGATGACCGTTATTTGGATGAGAAATTCCACCTGTAAATGCAGCAAGTATTAAATTAATGTTTTTTCTGTTTCCTAGGATTATATTTGGCAGTATTTACTTTTTGAGGTAAGCAACAACCCTTGAGGTCTTGCCTAAAAAAGAAAACAGATAGTGCTGTTGATTCTTTAATATCATTATCTTAAAGCGGATAATATAGTTTTTTTGTGCTCATGTACATTTCGTGGCGAAACTGTAGATAGCGCTGATAGTTTAAGAGTATCTTTCTTTCATCTGTTTTAGTGAGAACCAACAAACACCAGAATATATCCCGCGCCGAGATGTGTGTTAGGGTTTCAGGTTTCGGGGAATGACATCCTGATTTAGGTTGTATATTTGATTTTCGTACTGTTAAAGGTTCAACAGTTACTTCTGGTCAGGTTTGATTGCTGAAGGATAACTAATCTGATATTTTGATGATGTCTTCTTCAGTCGGAGTGATTATTAAAACATGATAAGTTTTCACCAAAACCATACATTTCTGGATTAATTAAGTTCACTGACCTTATGACTAGAGGGCTTCGCCCAAACCTCAATCTGGGTGAGGAATTGACTGGAGTTGTTTGTATAGATAAAACGCTAAACTGAGTGTCATCAGAAGCTGGGTGTTATTCAAACTCTCCCAGTTCCAGGCGATGACAAGCTGATATCACTCGGTAACGTTGCTAAGATGTATCAACAGAGGGATGCCTCTATATTTCAATAAAAAAGAAGATGACAGTAATGAACTAAACAAAAAAACAAAATAAAGAAACATGGTAATAATGATGATAATAATAATAATAATAATAATAATAATAATAATAATAATAATAATAATAATAATAATAATAATAATAATAATAATAATAATAATAATAATAATAATAAATAATAAATAATAAATAATAATAATAATAATAATAGTAAAAACGGAGTCGTAGAAATTGTGACGGAAATAGTATTCTCTATTCTCTCACTCCATCTTTTTTCTATCTCTCTCCCCTCAGGCAATCTAAGATACGAATTATCAGTTTCAGATGGCTGGCATAGAATGAAAGAATCATTGAAATATGCACTTTGGCAGAGAGGGAAGAGGGAGAGAGTAGGGAAGTCGGTTGTATTAAATAGAGATTTAAAGAAAGAGATCTATGGATAAAAAGAGAGGAGAGGTTGTATAAATATATATTTTTTAAGAAAAAAAAAGAGACAGAAAGAGAGAGAGAGAGAGAGAGAGAGAGAGAGAGAGAGAGGGGATGTGGACAAATGGAAATCTAAACAACAAAAGAGAGCGAAAAAAGTAATACATATAATGTGGTGTCTGCTTTGTTCAACTTTTTGGGTCAAAATTGTCAGACTTTACCTTTGATCAAAGAATAGCACTTACATTGGGCAATGTTATTTGAACAATATTGACAGTTCTGAGTGCTCATCAAATTGCACTACCTTTTGGTTTAAATAATAGAACGCTTTATAGAGAAACTGGGTAGTAATGGTTCAAAATAAAAAAAGAGAGATATTAAGTGAACAGCAAATATGAGCTGTGCCAATGAATGAAATTAAGGTTATGCGACATAAAAGTACTGTAGCTCATTTGGCGAACCTTTAAATATTCTTCTTTTTTTTCTTTTTTTTTTTTTTCTAAGTGGCCAACAAGATAACAAGAGATTCACTACTGTGACCCTGAAAGAATCTGATCTCCCTCCATCTCCGCCCACTCACACTTTCCCAGACCACTCTACTGTCCCGGGTTCTCGACCCGTGAGGCCGGGGTATCACCCTAGACCCTAGTGCTGGAGTAGACCGATTAGTGCCGTACCAGCTCTAGATCTAGTGTATCACCCTAGACCCTGGTGCTGGAGTAGATCGACTATTGCCGTACCAGCTCTAGATCTAGTGTATCACCCTAGACCCTAGTGCTGGAGTAGACCCACTAGTACCGTACCAGCTCTAGATCTAGTGTATCACTGTAGACCCTAGTGCTGGAGTAGACCCACTAGTGCCGTACCAGCTCTAGATCTAGTGTATCACCCTAGACCCTAGTGCTGGAGTAGACCCACTAGTGCCGTACCAGCTCTAGATCTAGTGTATCACCCTAGACCCTAGTGCTGGAGTAGACCCACTAGTGCCGTACTAGCTCTAGATCTAGTGTATCACTCTAGACCCTAGTGCTGGAGTAGACCCACTAGTGCCGTACCAGCTCTAGATCTAGTGTATCACTCTAGACCCTAGTGCTGGAGTAGACCCACTAGTGCCGTACCAGCTCTAGATCTAGTGTATCACCCTAGACCTTAGTGCTGGAGTAGACCCACTAGTGCCGTACCAGCTCTAGATCTAGTGTATCACTCTAGACCCTAGTGCTGGAGTAGACCCACTAGTGTCGTACCAGCTCTAGATCTAGTGTATCACTCTAGACCCTAGTGCTGGAGTAGAACCACTAGTGCCGTACCAGCTCTAGATCTAGTGTATCACCCTAGACCCTTGTGCTGGAGTAGACCCACTAGTGCCGTACCAGCTCTAGATCTAGTGTATCACCCTAGACCCTAGTGCTGGAGTAGACCCACTAGTGCCGTACCAGCTCTAGATCTAGTGTATCACCCTAGACCCTAGTGCTGGAGTAGACCCACTAGTGCCGTACCAGTTCTAGATCTAGTGTATCACCCTAGACCCTAGTGCTGGAGTAGACCCACTAGTGCCGTACCAGCTCTAGATCTAGTGTATCACCCTAGACCCTAGTGCTGGAGTAGACCCACTAGTGCCGTACCAGCTCTAGATCTAGTGTATCACCACCACGAGAGCCGTGTGGCTAGGCTAGACCTGGCAAACTTGCAGCCACACGCCGGCCACTTTTAGCGTCTCTTGACAGGCCAAGCCGCTGAAACCTTTCGGTAAACTTGGAGCAAATACTCTCCTTATTTGTCCTTTTGTCAGACGCCTATTCATGGCTCAGGGACCTAGATTGATGTAATCTGTCTGAGAAATGTCTGCACGCCCGTTCCATGGTTTTTGGTGTTGGATAAAACAAGCGGAACTTTAGTGACAGGGCGCCGTCGTTACTCGGTAAATGTAGAATAAAACAGGCTGAAGTTTGGAGGGAGGACGGCCTATAGCTGCATTGCTATACATTTCTTGGTTCAAGAGAGATGTTAGACTAGTCAATATTACCACAAGAGCCGCTATTGAACAAAAACACGGGCCTAGCTGCAAGAATGGAAGCCTTGAGATTTTTCATTGATTCATTACCCTCATTAGGCGAGGTTATTGAAAATTCATAACTAGCACATGCAAAGTATAAACAATCTCATTTTGGCCTGTTTAATTGTCAATGAAAACACCTGTTGATCTTCACATCCCGTATTTGCTCTAAAAACCTCAACAACGTTATGGATTCTAGAAACAAATGTAAACTTAAAAAGCAATACATAAAAGAAGAAATATGACAAATACAAGGCTATAATTTTTTTTAAAACATATAGAGAAGAAATGTGTTCAAAAAGATGAGGCTGTGAAGATCCGGAAAATGGTATGTTAGACTTCTAGCTTTGACAGTATGAAGCAACAGAAAAGAGGCATTTGCGAAGAAGAAAGGGTAAAAAGTTTATAACACATGCGCAGACGTCCTTGAGTCTTTATCAACATGACGGAACCAGAGCCAAAATTTCCCAGTTGATAAAAAACAGCTCGGTGCCTCTGTCACTGATTGTTCAATCAATTTTTTGATGCTATTATTGCATACATCGCGAAAAATCGACCGTGGCTCTTTAATTTATGTCCTTTTGAAAAATAATATAACAACAGATAGATTTCTCAAAATAATCGATCTAAAATGGACACTGTCAGGTCAACATCAAGTAATGTTTGATATATCACTATCCCACTTCTATAGTTCTAAATTTGGAATGCAAGGATCTCAGTAACTATACACCCATGATACTATATCTTTGGAGTAGGATCATCATATTTTGTAAAATTATAATATAGTCTGGGTTAACTATTTTTGTAATCGGAATATTTTAGCCAGTTATTCAAACTGCATCTTTTACGGTTCCCAATTTAGTACAACGCGAAATGCCAAAATCTTAAACATAACTGATTATCAATTGTTGGGATTTAAGCAGAGCATTCTTTATCGCTTTTCACCTCTTCGAACACGTTAATTTTTGTCTATTTAAAACCTTTTTTAATTAATTCTTCTCCCTCTAATTCGCTTATATTATAATTTGTACAATGACTTTCCAAGATCTTAAGCCTATGCTTTTGTCTTGGGTTTTGTTATATCGTAAAGTTCCTTTGCATTTTCTAATACCTGCACATATGAGAGGTTGGCTGAGGCTACATGATAAAGACTTGGGTATCCTCGATCTATAATCTGGGCTTAGTCGAACCAATACAGGCTGGGATCTGCGCGGAAGAATAAAAAAAAAAACGTGCGGTGTGTTTGAAAAGTAATTGTGTCTTCACTTGACTTCAAATTTGATGTAAATGATCTTCGCATGTTCGGAAGAAATTGATTTCCCAAAGTTTTTTTGCTAGCTCTGTATTCAGTTTTTACAAATACATGCAGCGAAATTTTCTTACGCCAGGTAATCAAACCATTGAAAACCATTGAAGTGGGTTTACTAAACTCAAGTCATGACCAAAAAGAATATAAAAAATATACAGCAGGAAAATGGTATAGAATGTCTCCTCAATGCACCTGATCGTTAAAGACAAGGCATAACGTTTAACTGAGGATCATAAATCTTTATAGAATAGCTTTGTGGGTCTAGATAAGTCTAAATAAGCTTAGGTTCTTGTGCTCCATACAGGTGTAATTTCGGAAGGACTGCTGTTTCTTAACCAATCCTCTACTGTTTACGGGCTCCAGCCAGTAACTTTGGCACCTCCGAGATATTTCGATACTCTAAAGCTCTAAATTTCGTAGATCCGACGTGAAGTAAGGAGTCGTAACTAGATATCCATGATGAAAGAAAGGGATACTAAAATCTAGCAGTTGGGCCTAGCACTTCCGCTATAGCTTTTCACAACTAGGTTCAATCTTTACAAAAGGCTTAGAAACGGCTGTACATTATACCATTACTGTGGGGAATTTTTTTTTAAGAATCAACATCGATAAGTTCAACATTTTGCGCTCATTTCTATTTTGCGTTCGTTAGAAGATCCAAAATCTAGATCTAGATCTAAATTTGAGCATTATAGTACAAGGTACGACTCTTCATTTCATATAGAGAAGCGTTGAGTCGCCGGCAGGTTTGCAGAGAATGAGACGTAAAATTTTATTTGGAGGAAATTAAGAGGTCGGATAGGTCAAAATGTTTGTTCTCATATTACTTAATGCTTTCTCATGCGTTACTTTTTTGTTTGTATTTTTTTACTTTTCACTCCTAATTCGAACCCCATTAGATCTAGATCTACATCTACATCAATGTTTTTTGTTCAGAATCCGTGTTGGGTCGAGACTTTAAATTCACAAGGTGGGGTTTTCGGCACAGAAACCACCTGGTGTTTCATATAAAAAAAAAATAGATCTAGAATCAAGTATGCATTTGGTGTCGCTTACCGAAACGCTCATTTCAAGAGGTAGATATAATTAGATCTAGGTGTGTCTGTTTCACAAGATCTGGAAATATTGGCATTTGATTGTTTCCTTCCCAAACTTCCGATAACTGTATGTACCATGTATAGCCCATTTGACAGGTTGGATTCTTAGTGTAATATTGTGGGCAGTTGATATGCTTATCAACACTGGACAAGAGCAGTGAGCAGCTGTCTATTTAATCGTTTTCTGAGATATTCGCAAGGAATTTCTGCGCGGGTTCGAGCCGCACAGTCACTGATGCTTGATTGTTTTTGGAGGGGGGGGGGGTGCTTTGTTTTGTTTTGTTTTGTATCTTTACCACATGGTAGAAAAATCAATGGTAAATCCAGGCATATTTATACATTTTGTTTGATGGAAATTAAAAACTCGGCTTACTTTTGTCTCAGTATAGGGAATCCTTGTTTGTTGCGCCAGAAAAAGCCTGTCAATGTTCTTGGAGTTCGAGTGGATTGATCGTATCATTCACCAACCAGCTTGTCATTTGAAATACAAATCAGCTCTGAGCAATCCCAACAGCGCCATGCTCCAAGACCTTCTCAACTTTCTGTCTCTCAGTGACAGGTCGGCTGTGACTTCGGTTAATTCGGTGCTGCATTCTATCAATACAATTGTTGTTGTTGTTGTTTTTGTTGTTGTTGTTGTTGTTGTTTTTGTTGTTATCGTCGTTGTTTTTTGTTTTTATTGTGATACTGTTATACTGAAGCTGCTGTTAATAACCATGCTTTTTTATTGTTACGAGTAGTAGTAGTAGTAGTAGTAGTAGTAGTAGTAGTAGTAGTAGTAGTAGTAGTAGTAGTAGTAGTAGTAGTAGTAGTAGTAGCAGCAGCAACATCAGCAGCAGCAGCAGCAGTAATAGTAGTAGTAGTAGTAGTAGTAGTAGTAGTAGTAGCAGCAGCAACATCAGCAGCAGCAGCAGCAGCAGCAGCAGTAATAGTAGTAGTAGTAGTAGTAGTAGTAGTAGTAGTAGTAGTAGTAGTAGTAGTAGTAGTAGTAGTAGTAGTAGTAGTAGTAGTAGTATCATCACCATTCGTTCCTTTAGCAATATGACATTGCTTTCTTTCATTGTGTACAGCTCTATCTTATAGCCTTAGGCTAAAAATGACTTTATTCCTAATGTTGATCTTGCTAATTACCATTTCCCGAATTTATTTTTTTTCATGGTCGTTAAATCCATCATTACCACCACCATGATCATCAACATCATCATTATCAGCAGCAGCAGCAGCAACAAAGTCATTATCTCACCATTCCATGTATCATCATCTGCCGTGCCCTAGTTTGTAACCAAATGGCTTAGAAACTACTTAGCCTACTTCTAGAAGAAGGTACTGATTCGGAAGCCTGTCAATATTTCCATGCAGATTTGTTGATTTTATGAATGCAGAAAAATCAACACAAAGGCAGCCGAGAAGGAAAGTAAACAAACGTGCTATGCTCTCTGTCTTATGCCTCTCTTTGAAATCCGTGGGTTATGAGAATCTTAATTCTTAATGTTAGCTTTCCAAGCCAGTGAGCGTTGTTTCATTGAATTGTGTTTGAGGACTTATCTAAATCCAACCATCATTAAAATTATTTATTTCTTTTGAAACTTGATCCAAATAGGACAGTGATCACGTAAGAAAATTACTTGAAAATGTATGACCGAGGTTTTTTTTCTAATTTTTTTTTAAATTTTATTTTCTTTTCTAATAACAATGAGTTAATTGAAATAGAGGTGTTTTTTTTAATCTGCGTGTTAAAGAGTGTGTTTACCTTAAAGATCTAGGGTGCTTAAAATCCAAGTATGTAAGCTCTGAAACTAGACAGGTGGGATGACTGAAGAAGTTTTCCCTCGCCCTCTTTCTCTGCCAGTAGAGAAATAATCCCCACTTTTACACTTTTATTGTGAATAGATATAAGACCATAAAGACCAGGAGCGCGATACATCGTTTTAAAGTGAATATTTACAGTTTCAGTCCACCGCAAGGGCACTAGACTGTAGCTATCTCCCTGCGCTGGTATATATCAGAATCACCTGTAGTTGCGGAGACAAATTCATTGGATAGAATTATCGGTAACAGGGAATTCAAGTATTCATACTGACATGAGTTCAAAAGATTGTTGGCTTTTTTGACGGTGATGGCAATGTTTATTTTGTAATAAAGAGAGAGAGCGTTAACTTAATCTATGGAGTCGCAGAATGTCCAATTCATGTGATAAAGATATGGTTATAATTATATTGACGTCACCAAACTAAATTCCCTGAGGACTGAAATACATTATGGTGTTTTACTATTAGTTGAGCATATTTTCTGTGGCGAGATGGCTTTATCCTTAGTTCTGCTAAATAA
Source organism: Elysia crispata (assembly GCA_033675545.1). Taxonomy (NCBI): domain Eukaryota; kingdom Metazoa; phylum Mollusca; class Gastropoda; family Plakobranchidae; genus Elysia; species Elysia crispata. Next base: position 61,353 of record JAWDGP010001738.1, on the reverse strand, counting down.
GGATGTTGAATTTACTTCTATATCAATTATGGAAATAACAAATAACAGACAGAACAAGGGTAAAGAAGAAATTATATGGGCAATTGAAAAGTGAAAGCCAAAATTATTATTGCTTGAAAAAAAAACAGTGCAGTGGTTTTCCTTTTCTATTATGTGAGGGCTTTGACTTCTCTTATTATAATTTTTGTTGGAGCAGCTCTAAAAATATGTAATTTAATCTTGTGACAAGATGAAATTTTCTGTCTGAGTTGGTCAAACTAATTTGCAGTCCCCCACGATGGTGCCTCCATGTCACTCTATAAAACTTGGACGAGGGACAAGAGTTGTCTTGCCTTGTTAAACAGGTGGCGCTGAGGCGTGATCAGCCAGACCCGGAACTTCCGCTCATCTGAGAAGATCGCTAGGAATGCTGGGAATGTCGATATGTTGGTTTCTATTCCTGTTAAGTAAAACTAGAATATGGCAGAATGAAAGTAAAAGCTCGCTGAATGTGTAGCTACTGCTAGATAGTCTGAAATATGAATGAGAACAGTTGTGTTATATAATAGTCAGAGAGGGAAATAGAGTTCCTTTAGATTAATACCAGAATCAATACTACTTAGTTGTGCGTGTCTCAAATTTGAACATATAATGAAGCAATGCTAGCAATTAGTGATATGTATCAACATTTATATTTGTTTATAAACGTTAATTATAAAAACATGACAATTCAAATATTTCAAACCAATTCCATAGAGTCCATCTCCAGCACGCAAACCTCGCGATCCGAAACGCCACATATGTAGGTTTCATTCCATTATGAATACCTCGACACGAGTTTATTAGATGTTCAGTTATGGAAAACTATGTCAAATTGAGTTATAATTATTTGCGTGGCTGTACAAGAGAAATAATCTATTGGTATTCACAGCGCTCAGAGATAGGCATGTCTATATTGGACGTCTTCTAAGTTGGAAATTTTTTGAAAACTCTAATTAAAATTTGAGTACAAGCAGGTCATATTTGGTTTAAAAAATTCTCTTTCTATGTTCTAGCACTCATGCAGCTTCTTTTATCTAAGTCTATCAGTTAACACCTAGGTCACAGAACGTTTTGATCTTTCTAGAAGTTGTTGGTCTTCAGTGCCAAGTTAAGCTGTCCAGACTATCTCGTGCGAATGTCAAACTCGGGAATAGCAAAACCAGTTTAAATAAATCTGATACCAGACTTCTTGGGGAAAAAAGTCTTCTGACAGACCAACAGACACAAGAAGTGAGTTACTTTCTCTTGCAGTACGAGATGATGACATTGACAACGACAGTCTGTGAGGACGACTTGAAGCTTGGGTAATGCAATTTAAAACGTGCTGTCTGGAAGCCATAGGGAGCCTTTTTTCTTTATGAATATTTATATTTTTAGAGAATGAGAATTTTTTTTTGTCTGCGTTCTCTTTTTCTTTGTGTCTGAATCAGCTTGTGTTGATGATTAAACTAAAAAGCATTCTTCTTATCATCAAGGCAGGGAAGGACGGTCTGTCCCTTGTCAATGCTGAAGGAACAAAGGATATTTTCCCGAAATATCTTCAGTCTAGTCTCCTCCCGAGAAATAACAGAGGGGAGGGCTAGGGTTGATAGCTCGCATCGTTACAAACTCACGGGATCGTGGCTTGAGAGTGGATTGCTTGCAGGGTTTTACTTCAATAAAGCTTCCAAAATGTTTACTTATAGTCCAGCAGATATTAGCGAGACATGCGGGAAAGAAAAGAAAGTTCAAGAGAAGAGAGGCGATAAATGATGTCTTAGTCGGGGCAGATACGGAGAGAAAGAGAGAGAGAGAGAGAGAGAGAGAGAGAGAGAGAGAGAGAGAGAGAGAGAGAGAGAGAGAGATACTGACCGACAGACAGACAGCCAGACAGACAGGCAGACAGACACAGAGAGGTACAAATGGAACATTGCAAAGCAAAGCAGAGACAGATTGACAAACAAAAGTTATGAGAAACATTGGCTAGACTAATCTGAGGTTAATTTGTTTGAACCTCGTTGCTTTGAATTTAAAACATACAAAGAATAGTCTAAACGATTGACAATTTATTTGGCGATGATATAAAATAACAGTTTCTGTCTCTTTCCGAGAAATTTTTACATGTTTTCTTAAAAGGTGATTCATGCACAGTCGACTTTAGCAAAGTAGAGCTCATAAGAGCGAGACACCAACCTTACTACCATTCTAATGAGGCGAGGCATGAGTGGTTCAGTGTAGCAATAAAGGACTCAATATAGTGAGACACCAACCTCGCTACCATTCCTGTGAGGCGATCTATGCATGGTTCACTTTAGCAAGGTAGAGATTAATATAGTGAGACGCCAACCTCGCTACCATTCCTATGAGGCGATCTATGCATGGTTCACTTTAGCAAGGTAGAGATTAATATAGTGAGACGCCAACCTCACTACCATTCCTATGAGGCGATCTATGCATGGTTTAATTTAGCAAGATAGAGATTAATAGACATCAACCTCACTAACGATGACAACGCCGAGGCCGAGAAACCAGACACAGAAGCAACCTGTTTAACTTACAAAGTTTGACAATTACTATCCGAACAATTGAAACTAATCACAAACACTTTAGCAACATGGTCCTCATAGTCTAGACTGTACCTGCAACAAGCAAGCAGAGAAATATTCCACCAGTCTAAAATGAATTGAGTCGGAACAGTTTTGATATACAGTGTGTGAGACAGGGATACGTTACAATTCTTTACTCTTTATTTTGCATAATCTTCAGCACCCCTCGCTTACCAGTCTTCTTCCAAATACACTCAGTGGTGACTAGTAAGTAGAACTTACAAGAAATATCTCGCTTGATTTATTATTATCAAATATTGGGTCAACTGTTAAAAGTGTTATTCAGATTCAAAAGTTTTACAAATTAAATCTCTGAAGATTTGAAGTTACAAGTATGCTAGGTTCATACAGTAATTTAAGGTAGTGTTCATCATACCAGGAAATATCAAATCATATTAGTCACATTAAGACGGTCTCTTTCAGATTTTAAAAAAAAAACATGATTTAGAAAATTTCCTGATATTGATTTTGTCAACTTCGAACTATGCAGTAAACCTTTAAAATGTACCTGTATATAAACGAAGTTGAAATCTGTTTTTAAAATAAGATATCCATTTATTTAAATGAGTAGTGATGCCACCAACTGTCACAAGAAACTAGAAAAAGGGGAGACAAATCAGTCTGCGCAGTTTGATATCCTCAGGTTCCAGCCACGGCGGTTGATGGTCAACGTGGTCAGATCGTTAACCGTCCCTGTGTGGGACCACTAGCTGACTTTGATGAAGTGCTTGACGCTGGGTCTAGGGTCCGTGTGGTCGGGGTGAATAACCAGGGGAGGGAAGTCATGTCAGTTGTTGTAAGAGTCATGGGAAATTTCCCACAAGTCGAAAAGTCGAGCTGTTCCGATTATGTCCTTCGGTTATGGATTTCATATGGCTGATATCATAACGATTAAGTGGTCAAATGCGGTAGGAAAAAGTTTTTACAATTGCTTATAACGGACAGAAAGTGTATTTTGGAATATGGCTAGTCCTTGGATTTAAAGCAGTACAGTAGACCGAGATAAAGACAACTTTGGAAGTTTATTCAATCATCAATTTTGCAAGATTGGTTCTTTGTTTCTATATTCATTGATTTTATTTGTTCGCTTGATTGGTTAATAGGTTGATTTAGTATTTATTAATCGTAAACATACACTAAAAGATTAGTACAACCTTTGGCGCTGGCATAGATTAAGGCCAAAATTCAGTTAACAGTGGAAGATTCTTTTTTTTTAGAATTTGATCAATACTTTAACATAGTTAGCACAGTTTCTCCGCGATTTTTGTTTCTTCTTTTTTTTTGTTCTTGTCTTTGATACAGTTTCCCTCTCTTCCCTTCCACATTAAGCTTTGAACGCCAAGAAATTCAGCGGTTACCGGACATCTTAAAAGTCTTTAAACGATAAAAAGTTCTGTCTTTCTTCTCTATATTTAGTCAAAATTTATGATTTCATCGTAGCAGAGAAAAGTTATTAGAAGAAAATTAATCCTCAGATATATTACTTCATCCATAGACCGGGCTTTCCTTTCGAATAGCATATTCAATGCTGCTATAACTTACACATTATTGGTGTATGTTTTCCATAGCACGGATAGATATTGTATGAAACAAACAGAAGAGCTGAATTAGCCACGTCTTTTTTAGAAAAATGCAATATGTTACAAGACTACAAGGGCAGATGACATCAGCATTTCTTTACCAGGTGGCAGGTTTACAAGAATTATACGAGCTTTTGGTCCAGGAGGCGCATACTCACAAACTTAATGGTCGTCATGGCAACACGGCCCGAAGAGTGTTCCCAGATTCAATGAAACCTTCGATGCCTGTCAGTCTGGAGTGGCGCGCCATGATCTGCCGCTGGTAGGTGGATGCTAGGCCTGGCCACGGAGACTGATGACAATACGATGACAAATTAAACTCATGGTAATATTATAACTATTAGACTGCTCTCTCGGTCGACCTGATGATGTTACAGCATAATCACTTAAAGGGAGGGGGGGGGGTAATAAAGGCCAGGTGAGGGACACGATGACAGACAGATCCGCGAACATAGAGTGATCCTGCGACATTAAGGATTAGCGGTGTAATTACCTTCTTAATAGACTTCCCTGCTCTTAAACCTAATGATTATAAGAGTTACGTTAACTTTCTGGAAACAGCAAAATAGTGAGGGCGGCAGGCTCAGTTATAAAATAATGATGAGAAAAAAATAGAAATACTAGTTTGATAAAAGAAGATGATAATGATATGATGATGACGACGGCGATGACGATAAAGAAGAAGGAGGAGGAGGGAAGGGAAAGAGAAGAAAACGAAGAAGGAAAATTAAAAGGAGAGTTAGAAAGTCTCAGAACATCTAATTACTGTCCTGGAGTCACGTGGATCGTTCTAGAGCATCCACAGTATAGTTTTTTGTTGTTTTTTTATTTGGCTGCTCGAACTGCGTTCTGGTATTTATGAGTTTAGGATTTTAACTTTTTACCCACGCCCGGTTTTGTCTCACAGAGAGTTGCTTGTTGTGTGAGAGACGCTCTAAATAAGCTTGAAATAAGGATAAATTAACATTAAACCAATCCATCTTTGCACCTTGCGTCTCTCTAAAACATGGTACTTGATGAATTAGTCTGACGAGACGCATGTAAGAGGAAAGACAACAGATCCCCCTGGTGGTAGACCAAATACGGTTAAGATTGTGACTTGTCTGTGTTGGGTGTAAGAGGAAAGACAACAGATCCCCCTGGTGGTAGACCAAATACGGTTAAGATTGTGACTTGTCTGTGTTGGGTGTAAGAGGAAAGACAACAGATCCCCCTGGTAGACCAAATACGGTCAAGATTGTGACTTGTCTGTGTTGGGTGTAAGAGGAAAGACAACAGATCCCCCTGGTAGACCAAATACGGTCAAGATTGTGACTTGTCTGTGTTGGGTGTAAGAGGAAAGACAACAAATCCCCCTGGTAGACCAAATACGGTCAAGATTGTGACTTGTCTCTGTTGGGTGTAAGAGGGAAGACAACAGATTCCCCTGGTGGTAGACCAAATTCGGTCAAGATTGTGACTTGTCTGTGTTGGGTGTAAGAGGAAAGAAGCGATGGAATCGTGAAATGGGACAAAATTATCAGAATTTATGCTAGGTCTGATTTGATTGGGTCACCCAGTTCCGAGGAGATCAGCTTACTCAATGACAAGGCTATTTCAGGGAAAAAGTGTTGAGAAAAAACTGGAACAACTAGAACTGAAAAGCTTTAAAAAACAACAAATATAGCGCAGGAATATCGACAGCCTAGCATGAGATGAATTTGCCGACTTCGTTCATTGTTTGACTATGCTGTGGCAATCGGAAACACGTGACCGTATAAGAGGCCTGTGCTCAAGAATGAGCGTTGAAATCGAAACTGCGTTAGTTTCGAATGTTCTCGAGGAGATCTCAGCGCTATAGCATATATGGTACAAGTGATCACAATGATTCGGTTTAAATTGATTGGATACATTCGACATCAGTAGATGAATCAAAAGTAGAAGATAATCGATGCTGTTGTACCACCCCATGGCGTTTTGGTTTGGAAACATGTGATAAACTTTATGTCTCCTTTCTGGGCTTTCAAGATAAGTGACATTGTATCAGAAAGTTTTCCTATATGATAAGACGCGTTATCTTTAATGATACATGAAGGTTGTTTTGGTTTAGGAGAGACAAGATTTCGAACAGTGTTGAATTCATTTTCAGCCGTGGAAATGTATTCATGACATAAGATAAAAATATTTTAAAACAGCTTGGCGTGATTTTATTGGCTGGTTCCGATTAGCAGGTATTTCACAACATGTCACATGACGTCCACTGCTTCTCTAACGTACACTGGCAGTTTATCCTTGCCTCATTCCGGTAACCGAACCCGAGCCATGAAACTTCATCCCCTCTCACAATTGTGGAAATCTCCACCGAGCATCTATACGCTCACAAAGCGCTCTTTTCTCTCCGTAGCTCTTCTTGAATGTAATGTTTTGTCCTTTGACCGTCCTCCATAGAATTGCGTTGACGCATGTCATCTTCATCTGATGTTGTTCTCATTGGCCGAGATTCTGCTATGAAACAAAAGTTTATTTTCCGCTAATGAATACGCAGTCGTGGTGTCACAGCTATTGAGTTTCGTCCCTCCTTTTGTTCCCAATGAAAGTTGTTCCTTTTGTTCCTTTCTTTCCTCAGCAATCCATGTTCTTGGTGAATGAGGCACATGTTTCTCCAACATGCATAAATTGACTTTATTTCATTAAACATGTAACGTGGGACAAGTAAAAAAATACTTTGTGCACTCATCATTTTGAATGAGGTGAAAAATATCAATTGGAAATTAAAAACTTAAGAAAAAAATATGAAGGTTTGAAAAGACTTTATGCATGTTGTTGTTTTTTGTTTTGTTTATTTTTTTTTATTTTTGTCGCTGTTGGTTTTTTTTTTTTTTTTTTTTTTTGTATTCTGTTTTGTTTTTCGTTTTTTTTTTCCGTACTTATTGCATTATTATTATTTTTTGTGAAACATAATAAATCAACATCTTTGAATATAAAAACTGTGAGTTCGATCTGTTAGATCTGACTTATGTTAAATCTTAGTGATTGTATTCATTTCACATGAGAATTGCTCCAAGCTCATAAGATGGTTGAAAAATAACAGCGCAGGTTTTTGTTAGATCCTGCGCTCCCAGTAGTCTTGATTGGATGTGTGATGAAAGTACTTTATCTGCCGATTGGCACCTTTACTCCGTCACAGCAACATGACAGGTTTACCATTAATCTCCGAATCTCTTGTAGCACCGGTAGCAATTCTAAGCTACTCATTGTCGGCTCTCAAACAGTTATCCAAGACTGTTTTCTTTCTTTTATGTAAAGTCCTTTCTGTGTCTTGTGTAGCCTTTAACCATTGGTAATGTTTGGTTTTCTAAAGCTCAGACAAAATGTGCTTATTTTGTTTGTACTGAAAATATTGGCGGTACGGATATTCAGATATCCAGGAAATTGTATTGTTTGGTGAAGCAATGCGTTTTGCCAGTAATAAATGATTCAAGATAGTTTAGGAGGAACACAGCAAAATTACTAGCTTGCACCGGAACAAACAGCCTGGAATGTTAAGACAGACTCTAGTGGAGACTGACAATACCAAGCCAGGGAAGTATAAATACTTCAGTTGGAGTGGCCGATCACTAGAATATTTCAGGGAAACCATCTGCTCTATTAAACTGTCCTTTGTGATTTTCTTCATTTCCGGCGTCGTCTTGGTTTGGATGCTGCGAAGACCTAACAAAGTCAAGAATTGCAGTCAGACGAAGTAGCAAGCCTAGAACTCAGACTTAAGTGAACGAAATCAGGTTCCTTTTTGTTTTGTTTTGTTTTTTAGAGTAAAGGCAGAGATGAATTCAGAAACAAATCAAAACGAATGGTGAGAGATTTGACCTTAAAAGCCTTAGTTAATAGTGAAATACGCCACTAGGTTTTTCCCTACTTTATAAATCATAAATCATAAATATACTATTGGCACAATCCACCACACTGAAATAATGTGACAAAAGATTAGCAAAGAATGGTACTGACACCTACAGAAGATATAGTGAAATCCTTTATTATATATAATTTGCAAGATTTGATGTTTATTCTTAAATAGATGCCACCCAACGAGGGATCCACTTACTTCGCTTCGGGAAATTGTTATCTTAAAGAAATATTTATCAAACATGATTATTTAATTTATAAAATGCTAAAAAAAAAAGTATTTTACCACTAAAATAATAGTTTTTGCCCTTTTCAAATTTCTGATCATTTAAGCTTACGCGCTTCACTAAAAAGTTTTATCTAAGGTACATTTGTATATCATTTACTGCATTGCGTTTTAATGTTGCGCTTCACAGCAAAAACAGAAAAAGAGAACAGTTAACAACAAATAGAAAACTCTTCTCAGTACAGAACAGATGCAGATGTCTTCAAGAGGAACTGCAAGGCGTTGTCGTTACCACTTTCACAACTCCATGCTGAAAGAAACCGCCTAAACCTTAAACAGTAGTAAACAGAGTTCAAAAGATATAAGATGTGAGTTGAACTTCTAATGTCTTCCAAAATTTTTTAGTTCTTTTTATTGACCAAATTTGAGTCGATCGCCATCAGTTTGAAGTTGTGTAAGATTGCTTCCTGTTCGGTAAAAGATTTACTGGAGATATTGTTACAATCAAATAAAATAAAATTTCTGACGTTCGCTGTCAATGAGTCAATGGACAACTGGACTCCATATGGACTTTTGGAATAAAAAAAATCAGGGGTATATCAAGCATCAGATTTCTCTAGTTGTCACACTGAGATTTATTTCGATGTATATCTTGACATGATCTGATCACAGGATATTTTTTAACTACATTTAGTCTTGATTCAAGGTGCAGTTATTAACTTTTTGCTAAACAAATTCCGCTTTGAAATTAAATTTCAACCTGAATAGATCATGGAATTTTGAAAGGTTGATGCTAGTCAAAATCCAAAAAAGTAGCGCGGGTCCTATTTTAAATTATACTAAACGAAGTTATCATTTTTATTTTTTATTGTTAATATTATATTATTCGCTCGCTTTTGCTAACAATACTTACATCTTTTTTTTTTTTTTTTTTTGGATTTGTGGGTTCAAACTTTAAATTTAAGAATTTCTTGTGAAATTTAGAAATCACTTGCAAATGTGTCTAATACATGACTATGATAATTTGGGTTTCAGAAGGAAAAATGACGGAAACTGGAAGTTTGAAACGTTAATGGAATTACATCAAGGGATATCATTTGTGTAATGATAGAAAACAGTTATTGTTTATTGAATGATGGTTAACGTAGTTGTCGATAATTCCTCTCAGTTTCATTGAGCCCAGCCTTTAAAGCAGCTCAGATCTTCTAAAACTAATGTAGACATTTAGAGCAGCTCAGATCTTCTAAAACTAATGTAGACATTTAGGGCAGCTCAGATCTTCTAAAACTAATGCAGACATTTAGAGCAGCTCAGATCTTCTAAAACTAATGCAGACATTTAGAGCAGCTCAGATCTTCTAAAACTAATGCAGACATTTAGGGCAGCTCAGATCTTCTAAAACTAATGCAGACATTTAGAGCAGCTCAGATCTTCTAAAACTAATGTAGACATTTAGAGCTCTTCAGCCAGTAGACTTTTCTAAACTTCAGGTGCACCTGCGATTTTCATAGTGAAAAATTGTTTGTGATTTAATATTTATTCACGTAGTCTAGAATGGAATCCTAGCTAAAATACGAATACCGTTTCCTTTTCCTTGGGTTCATTTATAAAGTTGTTCAATTTCGACAAGAGTAAAACTTAGCAGAGCAGTGGGGACCAGTAGGAATGTTAGCGGGTCAGACTCGGAATCTGGCATTTCTATATTCTAGACCGGCCCGGTCTCATGTTGTGATTCCTCTTTGGAAATCTCTCTCTAACATATTCGTCAGTCTATCAGCGTGAAAAGTGGGTATTCTGTAAAAAATTTATTAATGGTACTAACTAGCTTTAAAAAATCTGTATGGCCATTGAGTCGCTCAAGTTTTTGCTTTAAAACACATGGTTCAGCAAAATGATAAATGCGCTGTGAAATTAAAAATTGCTCGTAACTCACTTTGGTATCTTAAATCAAGAACCTCTCAAATTTCCACGCATCTATTTTAAACTCTAAGAAGTTTAATCCGTGTCTTAAGACAGCATCAGCTTGTTAAAAACATGCGGAGTAAGAATCTTTTGTGTCGTTGTTCTTCTTATCACTATGGCAACTAATGGCCAGGAGCACGCTGTCTAGGTCTTCGGTTCTCCCACTGCAATCATCACAAGAAATTAGGCTCTGAAACTCATCAGTTTTCCCTCATGCCACAAAACCGTATCTGGGACTAAAATTTAACAAGACGTGAGAACCGCTGAGGAGGGGAGCCCAAGCGCTTTCGTGCCCCTCTCCAGTTCAGTCAAGTGAGGAAAGGCCGATTTTCTCGCCAGAAGAGCTACAGGAGAGAGCTCTCCGCGAAATAAGGTACCGAAGGTCTTGGGAAGCTCTTCAATTTTCTTCCAGTTGTCTCCGCAGACGTGGAATCTAGGGCCAAGGACCTCACTTTAGTGAGCGGGATGAGTAGGGGACAAGGAGGACGAACCAGACTAATGGGGGAAAAAAGAATGAAGCAACATGGTGAATAGAAGAATAGTAGCATATCCTTATTTCTTAGCTCAACAATGGAAAACCTGCTTTATTTTTTTTTTTTTTCGATTCTGACATTATTGATCGACGTAAATAGACTTACATTGATTGATGGGAGCTTTAAGAAAAAATACCACACATCGCTTTCAAAAAGGTTACGATAAAAACATAAAGAAAAAAATGGCTTATCAACTGTTTCTTGGCTTCGTTATTTCTCTCTCTCTTTCTCTGTTCTTTCCTTCTTTCTGTCTGTCTGTCTGTCTGTCTGTGTGTCTGTCTGTCTGTCTCTGTCTGTCTGTCTGTCTCTCTCTCTCTCTCTCTCTCTCTCTCTCTCTCTCTCTCTCTCTCTCTCTCTCTCTCTCTCTCTCTCTCTCTCTCTCTCTTTGAATTTATATATATATATATATATAATGTATATGTAGATAGATAAATATAGAAGATCTTACCTTAAATTCTCTTCATACGAGTGGTGTTTCATATATCATATAATTAATCAGTTTCTTCTTATTCTTTCTATCTTTATGTCTAACGTATGAGTATCATTTGTGTATCTTCTTCCTCTGTCTTCCTTTCTTGGTTTTCTAGATCTATCAGTCTGGTACTGCATGTGTATATATATATACACATATATATATATATATATATATATATATATATATATATATATATAAGCTATATTTCTAGTTTTCAAGATACTCGTATAAAGATTGACTTGGTTTGGTTGGCCTTTAAAATGGAAGAGCCTTTAGATAGTGGCTCTATTTCTTTAAGATTTCGTAAAAGATTAATAAATGTATCAAAATCAGAATAGTATTTTGCCAAATCTTACCCGTTTAGACAAGGATATGTTTGAGCAAAAAACTTCTTTATGTGTGTTGCATCCAACAACATCTAACTTTAAGATATCAACAGGTTGTGGGATTTTCTTAAGACAGAGGGAAAGCAATATAGTGTACCAACAAAAGAAGCTGACTCAAATTTATGGATCAGATAACAATAAAAATTTATTTACTATTTATATTTTTGCTTCAGTTAAGCCTGATCTATTACCTCTGTCAACTGGCACTTAAATTTGTTTTCACTTCTTTTCTACGCACATGGACTCAACTGTTTGCCATTTATTTCAAAACCTGGGAAAAAAATACTTTTGTTTAGTAAAACCAGTTCTGCGCATTTGTTTGTGATTGTTTCTTCAATGGGTTTTTTTCTAAAGTTTTATCACACTTGTCCTTAGTTTTCACGTCTGAAGTTGTCTTGTTTCATTTGAGCCGTTAAAATACAAAAAATACTTCAGAAGCCATCTGGCAGTTATCACTTGGCTGAAGAAAACAGACTTTAATATCATTAGGGGTAACTGCTGACACAAGATCTCAACCTCGCCTCCTGGTAAAGTTGACCAAGCACAGCTTGTCAGCCGATAATGGTATCAATCGAAACCGAAGTTGACAAACTTTGGTTTGTTTGTTATTTTATTGTTTGATAAAGTACATCCACCAAAAGATGGATCTTAGGCCTTTTCTAAAAATGAACAAGCCTCTATGCCCCATGGGGGCACCGGAAAAATGAGGCCTCAAATCCAGCGATTGGCGGGCTGAGGGTCGAATGCGCTAGGAATATCCGTGTAGACATCAGGACGTATGTTCTTACACCACAACCAGCGGCGCTCACAGTAATCCGTCAACATGTTAACATGATTAAAGCTTCTAGTTTCGTACTTTCTTGTGTTTTTTTATCGCTCATCAATAAAAAGAGTGAGCTCTTGTTCTGTACAACTTTCATGGATTTTATGCCAGAAACCACGACATTTTGTTTGAAAGGCTCTTTTGTTCTCTTATGGACTTTCACAAACAAAAGGTCAGAAGCATCAATTTGTCTTTCTGTTTACGTTTTTCTAACAATTGAGAAATAATCTTGTTAAATCATGTTACTGGTTTCATATTTGTTTGGTTCTTTTTTTATTCGGTGTTTTTTGGTTTGTTTGTTTGTTTGTTTAATTTGTTGGGTTTTTTTTTTTATTTTGAGAGTGTGTGTTTTTTTTGTTTTTTTTGCGGGGGGTTCAGTCCGATTTTTTGAAAGCAATATAATTCATTGTTTGCTTTAAGAGACTACCATAAGTTCGTGAAAGATCAAACTAAACTCAGCACGGTTTTAAGAAAGGCCCTTACCGTCTCTTTTTATGTGAATTTCATTGTAGAAAAAAAATTATATTTTTTAAATTGAAAAACGGAATAGCGTCCAAAATATAAAAGCCAATAACATTTTAGGTAGTGAAACAAACTTACTAAAAATAATGTATAAAACTAACAAATGATTGAAATTTGTGCATTCATATTGGGGACATTGTATGAAGAATAAAAGAAAGAAATAAACTTACAAGAAAACGCAGCTTTTGACTGTGTGAAGCGAACAATCAATGTTTGATTTTTGGCATGGCACTCGTGATGTTCACTGAAGATGGGGATTCAAAATCAGCTGAAAGCATCCTCTTCCGTTATTTGTGTGTTAAAGTCTCTGTATGCTTTTATTAATTGAATGATTGAAAATAATTTTTTTTTCAAGTTTAATCAGTTAATGATTGGTATAACCCTTCAATTTCGAACTCTTATTCCCAAATGTTTGCGCGGTTTATGGCTAACAATATTTATTTTTATATCTATCAATTTATCTATGTCTGTTTATCTCTATCTATCTACTCATATATATATATATATATATATATATATATATATATATATATATACACATATTTATCTTTCTATTATCTATATCTATGATATCTATCTATCTGCCTATATCTATCTTACTATTAACCTTTCATTTTCTCACTCTCTTTGTATCTATGTATCTGTCGCTTACTCTCTCTCTCTTTATCTCCCTCTCTCTCAGTCCTATTCTCTCTCACTCTCTCTCTCTCTCTCTCTCTCTCTCTCTCTCTCTCTCTCTCTCTCTCTCTCTCTCTCTCTCTCTCTCTCTCGATTTATTTCTCTTCGCTGTCTTCATCCCTCTTTTTATTTGTACCATTGTGAATGCCTTTCTTTCACTTCTTTTCTTTAGAGTTTATATCTTTTTTGTTTTCTCTTTCTATCTCCTCCTCCCCCCACTCTCTCTCTCTCTCTTTCTTTCTCTTGTCCGCACTTCCAAAAAAGTTGGTTTGGACAAAGCGTTGCTTGGAGATGGGAAGTCGGGTAGACAGCCTGGAAATTGCTTTCACACCCAGGGTCAAAGATTTGAGTCTCCAATCAGAGGCGAGGTCAATGATCTCTCTCTCTCTCTCTCTCTCTCTCTCTCTCTCTCTCTCTCTCTCTCTCTCTCTCTCTCTCTCTCTCTCTCTCTTTCTCTGTGTGTCTCTCTCTCTCTCTCTCTCTCTCTCTCTCTCTCTCTCTCTCTCTCTCTCTCTCTCTCTCTCTCTCTCTCTCTAACTCTCTATCAATCTCTTCTTTTTCTCTTCCTCTCTCTGTCTATCTCTGTTTGTCTCTCTCTCTCTCTCTCTCTCTCTCTCTCTCTCTCTCTCTCTCTCTCTCTCTCTCTCTCTTCTTTTTTTTTTTTTCTCTCTCTCTCTTTCGCTCCCTCTTAAGTTAACGAGCGCACACTCACAGTGACCATTATCCAAAAAAAGATGGCGGCTTTGCAAAGCTAAAGTTTTATTATGCCCAGAGCTTGCACCGTTAGGGCAGGCGCACGTTCTCCAATATTGTGCTTGATTGCTGAAAACGGTTGTGATTTGTGGGCGTGGCCATCCGCATAAGAAGAGAAGTGAGGATGGTGACCCAATATTTCACCTACCCGCCAAATAATACCGATGTGTTCGCCATGTCTTCTCACAAGATCAGAGAAGCAATGAACTACAAACCGTACCAATGTTTACAAAGTAGAACATCCGTGGCTAGTTCAGCGGTCAGTGATGAAAATAAAATCCTAAAGGCGTCATAAAAGAATCGGAGGAAATAAAGCGGAGCTGAGTAGCAGGGAAAGACCTGAATGTGTGAGTGGGTTGAACGGAAATGACGTGGCTTATCCGAATCCCTCAGAGTACGCTGACAAGGATCTTTCAGACAAGTTATTTCCTAAAGACTTTATCGAGAAGCAAACAGTTCACCTAGTACGGCTGATAGTTTTATTAGCCAAGTACAACATTATCAGGAAGAGGATTGTCGTTTAGAAACAGCATAATTTATGCTCAAGATTGCCTGTTTGTCATCATGGAGAAGAAAAGGTTGAGACCAAAAATTGTTTAAAGCTTTGACATACTTAGGTAGAAATAACATTTTACCCTCATTGGCAATAACCTGTAGTTGAAATACATAAGCTATGCATTTAAAGAAGACACCTTACAAACGTAGGAGATACCTTGAATGTGATTCAAACAATGTAAGAAGGAGTTGAAAAATTTAAACTTTGGAAATTGAAGAGGCTTCTTTGCGTCATGGGAGAGGTGAATTGTGTAATTAAAGAAACAAAATATTGGTATCTTTGACACTAACGTACATCATAAAGATGATTTAATTTAATGCGGTGACGCCATTAGGCATTTGGAATGAATGTGTCACTTAACTGGAGAGATTTGCGTCATGGTGGGTTCTCACTCACAAAGTTCCCTGGCCCCCAGATACACAGGACTCCCTGCTATTGGTCTAACTGGTGGGAATAATGCAAGCAGGTAGCGCTAAAACAAAATGGCTCATAAAAAAATTAATAAAAATCAATAATTCAGACTCATTTAAAAAAAATAAATTACAAAATTAAAATCAGCAAGTCGGATTCATAAATAAATTGTCGAATCTGCAAACCTAACGATTCGCCAAGATCAATGTTGATCCGTGTTATCAATCGACAACGAGTTATTTAATCCTTTACTAATGAACAAAGCATAACTGATTTATTTTCAGGATGGTTGCTTAAACTTCCAATTAGCCTCGCGGGGAGCCAGAGGGACTGACTGTGCCAGGCCTGACATGTGACAGGAAGCAGGCGATTGTGATAAGAAACTAGGGCTATCAGCCTTTCTCTGCAAGTATCCAAATATTAGCACAAGGCATGAGTCTCAACCAAACTCGCTAACTATATGGTGCGACCATTAATTTACGTCAGGAAAAGAAGATTTCATAAATTATCACCAGTGGGAAAAATTTCTGCTGAATACTTCATAATTTCTGAAAAGGCTAGTAAGTTCTATCTACTTACTAGAACTCTTAGGAAATCGCATTCACTAGAACTCTATCCATGTTTTTGTCATTCAAACATTTCAAATTCTTATATTTTCCACCATTAAAACAATCCTAAGCCCCATGCTCTGAACAGGCCATAACTAAGTGCTAATTAGTGCATGTTTTCTCTGAATATCTTACCCGTTTTTATACTTCCTGTTCATCAACTTCGCTGTATAGTTTTTGTTCCTTGTTTGTTTCATGTTTTTTAGTCAGTTTTGCAATTTTTAACATGAATATAAATTAGTTATTTTTTAAATTGCTGGGTTTTTTTGTCGATGTTTGTGTTGTGGTGTTGGTGATGATTTTTTCCTCCTCCTGCATCTTAATTAATTTTTTTCTTTAATCTGATCCAAAC
>JAWDGP010001738.1:35000-40000 GCA_033675545.1 Elysia crispata | reverse complement strand
AAAAAGTAATAGTAGGATTCAGGGATCGGCCTCATTCTCGTGGCAGTTTTGTAAGATGGACAGATTTGTTCTCTTGGTGGATGGGTCCTTGAAAATTTAAGGGTATAGTTGTAGTAAAAACATGGTACAACTGCCTAGCAAAAAATTACCTTCAATGATCAAAAGAGAAACATCGGCTTGCGGCAATTTTCTCTTGTTGCCAATGTTGTTTCAGTGGTGGATCTCGTTGTACTTTCTTGTTGTTGTTGTTGTTGTTGTTGTTGTTGTTGTTGTTGTTGTTGTTGTTGTTGTTGTTGTTGTTGTTGTTGTTGTTGTTGTTGTTGTTTCTTTAATAACTATGTGTAATGAAGCACCTGACTAACAAACCAAATGCCTCAATGCTGGGTTTAGAGCAATTATTCAATCTGCTGTCAGTAGATCTACAAAAAACAGGTGCCACTTATACAGTCCACTTTTTCATGTCATCATCGATAAAAGCAGCATCAAGACTAAGTGTGAAAAGGTTCATCTTATTTTCCTTTTGTTTGTTTTTTGTTTTTTGGTTTGCCTACGTAACTCTTAATTATAATTATTTGATCGGTAAACAGTTTTTTATGTTCTATACATGTAGAACTGGATTTGTTAAGTTATCCACACATTTCCCTTCTCGTTCCATTTTCATTATACTTCTCGTCGCAGTTTCATCCTTATTTTCCTTTTTTTTTTTTTTTTTTTTGAGACGGGGCGAGGAAAGAAAGGAGGAGAGTGGGGGCTCAAATCTCTAAATCACTCGGTAATTAAAATATGATAATGCAATATTGTTAGTTTTTTTAATTTGAATTATTCGTAGTTGTGAATTACTCATTTTTACACCATGTTGGTACTGCAATAAAGTTAGCATAGTTGAAACATTTTAATCACGTGAAGTCAGTAATTCACTATTGACAAGACATTGATAAAAAAAATCGGCGTCGCTGCAGTTTCAAAATTGGTTTATACGTCACTAACTCGACGTTATTTACCGCTCACACACTGCGCTGATTGGAACAATTCTTAGCCACGGCTTTATTTGCTGCATCAGTGCATTAGTGTGCTTTGTTTTCGAGCATTAAACAAAGAAGTGAATGAATGACATTGCATAAAACTGTCAAAAACTCAAGAAAATAGGTCTCACCTGATTTTGTTCATAAACGTTAAATAAACAGAATAGCAAGTTTGTAGATTTTTTCAAATACATAAAATTATTTGTAACGACGAAGGATAATCTTCATCAAAAATAAGCTGTAATGGATCACAACTATGGTTAGAGTTCCCCTTACGCTGTTGAGTTCGAATCTATAATCACAACATACGGGCCAGGTGGTGACGAAAAAGGCTAAACTTCCTGTCTGAATTATTTGTCTTCCTTAGGTCTAATTTAAAAAAAAAAAAAAAAAAAAAAAAAAAAAAAAAGGCACTGTTACAAAAGTTGGTTTTATCATATGAATATTATTTTATGGTAACTGAGATGATACCTTCCTAAATTTTCAGATCAAGACAAGCATTAGTGATAATATGTTTTGGAATAAATATAAAGCGTTTAATTTATTTAATTACTAATAATATTGTTATAGCAAAATGATTTTTGCTCATCAAACTTTTGGTCTCTCTAGTTTACAAATAATTATGTCAATGAAATTTGAGTTAAATGACTTCGAGTCTCTTGCGGCGACATTTATTTTGGGCAGACATTGCTCCACAGCAAATTTAGAAAATACCCTTCGCGTTGAGCTAGAGCCAACATTGATTATCGAGTGGAAAATCTCTTATTACGGCCATCATCAACTTTCGAGTGCTTGAGTAGCGTGGAATGACATCAACAGTATTGCCCATTTACAGGCAGCCAACTTTAAGATCAATACTTCAAGATCTCGGCCCAAACCGAATTTGATGAAACAATCAGCTGGAGTATCATTGACCCTAACCAAAGTGGAGGCCAGTTCTGATGAAGAGCTGGTGGATATTAGAGGAACACTTCTGTCTCAGCTGCAGCGTGACTTTTCATGTCAATAAACTTTTGTATTCAGCACTGGCATGGCGGCTCGTTTAGTTATTTCGCTTTCAATATTTTTTCATAGTGAAAGCCTTATACGTTGCTGTTGTTGTTTTTTTCTTTTCAGATACATACACTTGGAGAATGCAGTAAGTTTGAAATGTGAACATTCATCGTGAAAGGCAAGGAACTGTGTCAAGTAAATGATATTTAGTTCGTTTGAGTGTTGTCGTACTGAACAGTTGCGTATTATTGGGTGTTGTGTGTATTACGGTATTGAAAGAATTTTGAACGTGTATTATTGACTTAGGAAGGTTCTTATTTTATGCACTTTTCCTATGTTATAATTAAGGCAGAGATCCTGCCTGAAAGTTGTTGAAAAAGAATAGTTAGCTAATATTGTGAAGTCCGATTCTTTTTAAAGATCTTTATGCTGTTATAAATTTTTCCGCAAGGCTGTGCACCGTTGGGCACTTTGTAGGATTCACAGCCTTCTCTAAGAAGCGTTTGAACGATCATTGAATGGATAAATACAGAATTAGCCGATTTTCCATATAATAACTTTATCATAGTCTTTGTTATTGTTAATTATTGCGAGTGATAAAATACCTTGTATTTCTAATTTTGATACAAAGTGCCCAAGCCTTGCTGAAATATAGTTGGTTTTAAACAGTTAGTGTTTCCGACTAGATCAAGGTAGGATTCTCCCTGGCTTTACCAGGAACCACTTAGATTTAATATCAATACAAACTCGATAGTATTATCGGTAGCAACGAAAATTAAATGTATTGCCTTGCAATAGAAGACCACTTTATATTGTTCGGTTTTTTTTTACTTCTTAATTTGAGTTTTTGTTCCACATTTTATGACATTGAATTAGAGTTTCAAATTACCTTGAAATTGCGTGAAATCTTCGATTTTTTTTTTCAAAAATGATTGAAACCAGTTAATACAGGGTGGGCAGACAAGGAGAGATATACAGAGATATATTTTTTATATCATTATGTTGACATCTTCTGCAACAACGTAGTCTGATGTTGTGACCAATATTATGAAAGTAGGCTACTTGAGTGCTGAATTTAAAATAAAGCACGCAGTGAACCCAGAATAATCGCCATTAGCTGAATTTGTAAAACCCCAATCCATCATTACAATCCTTTCCAAGCCTCTTTTTCGTGCACATCCGTTGAACATAATCCGCACAAGGCGGTGCATCACTTGGCACTCTTGGTGCAAAATTGTAACCTGATACAGAGGGATTTGGAAGGATCTGAAAATCCATAGGGAAATACACATTTGTTATTTTGAATTATGTTTTTCTCGAATTCCTTGAAACTTCTGCCACAGCCCGGCCTTATATTGTAGTTCTAGAAAGGTGCAAATAATTTCTCCCCAGTGACGAGTTTGCCAGTCGACTGTTGTTGGACATTACCCTCCATGACCCCAGCGGAGTCTGCTGAACTCCTGCAGTAACAGCTTGGTAACACACGACCATAAAACGCTCAGGAAGTGGCGACCACTCACATATTTTGGGAACTTCATTTTTATTTTGCTCGGTTCATTCAGTAAGCGAGAGGCTGGGTCTATTTTCTGAGCTTTGCGTGAGCTCTGTATGTTGATTGTCACTGCATATTCACACAATGTAATTGCTCCTATGCGTGTGTGGACAAATTGATCTTTCTAATCATTGCCATGTGTAAAGGCTAGTTCATTCAGAGAATAGATCGAACCCAACAGCAATTGGATGGATATATTGTGCAATCGTAAAAGATCTAGAACAGAAATGAGGCAACTTTGCTTTTTGGATTTTTTTTTTCAAATTAAGTTTAAATTATTGCTTTCCTCTCAGAAACTTTAAAAAATAGACGCGTATGTTTTTTGTTTCATTTTTTTTTATTTCGATGACGTTATTTTTGTTGCTGTTGTTGCTGTTGATGATGATGATGTTGATGATGATGATGATGATGATGATGATGATGATGATATTGTAGTTATTTGATTTTTTTTTTGTGTGTTCGATCTCTTTCAAAACTAACGTATTTTACAGAAAATATTGTGTGAGTTTGCTCCTCTGTGGTTTCTGAACTCTCCATTTTGGCAGTGAACTGTACTAATTGTGGCAACACAGTTTGTTCTTGTCTCTTACTTTTCTCACCGGTTATTGCCCTTGTGTTTTTATATTTTACACTGAGGGTTTTGTAAAAGGGGATTATATAGGGGGCAATCTCTAAAACATATTCCGCACTTTGCCTTTTACAAATAAAAACTGTTTAAAAGTTGGGTGGCCAAGGTTATCTTCGTTGAAAGACGATAGTCAATGCTCCGCTCTCTCTCTCTCTCTCTCTCTCTCTCTCTCTCTCTCTCTCTCTCTCTCTCTCTCTCTCTCTCTCTCTCTCTCTCTCTCTCTCTCTCTCTCTCTCTCTCTCTCTCTCTCTCTCTCTCTCACGATGATTGGATGCAGCAAAGCTTCTCTAAGCCTCTCAACAGACACGCCCAGCTTTTAATCAAATTTAAAAAATGTCAACCTTCTCGCTCCAGCGTGGTTTTAGCAGCTCTGCGTTTAGCATAAGTTTGGAAACACATATACATACGTCTGGAATCACATACACATAAGTTTGGAAACACATATACATACGTCTGGAATCACATACACATAAGTTTGGAAACACATAAACATACGTCTGGAATCACATACACATAAGTTTGGAAACACATATACATACTTCTGGAATCACATACACATAAGTTTGGAAACACATATACATACTTCTGGAATCACAAACACATAAGTTTGGAAACACATATACATACGTCTGGAATCACAAACACATAAGTTTGGAAACACATATACATACTTCTGGAATCACATACACATATGTTTGGAAACATATATACATACGTCTGGAATCACATACACATAAGTTTGGATACACATATACATACGTCTGGAATCACATACACATAAGTTTGGAAGCACATATACATATGT
>JAWDGP010001738.1:10000-30000 GCA_033675545.1 Elysia crispata | reverse complement strand
GGTTATAAGGTTGATGAGGTCCAACAAATCAAATGATTATAAATACTCTAACTAAAAGAAGACTAAGAAATATAAAATTTGAACTAGACTGAACAAGTCAAATCAAGAACAAGCAAAGCTGTTTCTACCACATGATGAGGACAAAACATCAATGAATGCTTTTATCCCCGCAATCTAATATGACACGTCTTCGTACTCACATCCAATGATTTATGACATTTCTAATATGGAGATCAGAGTCAAGGGAAGCCATCCTGGTTATCGCTGAGAAACTTTTCCCATTTTCAAGCCGACAAGATTTAACTTTTGACCTGACCCCAATCAGCGTGTTTTGTGATACTCTGTAGCCTTCCCTAGCTAGATGATGGTTTGCTCCTCGCCCTGCGCATGCTCCATTTGTCTGAAGTGAATGACATCTGACATGTCGACTTTCTGTCACTCGCGGTTAGAACTCATTGTAGATGGATTATTAACAGCTTACCATCAGGAAATACGTTATACCAACACACATTTAAAATAAAAAAAAACAACGGGAAATTACCTTTTTATAAGAGATTAGTAACGAAAAGAATAAATAGTGTGGCACAGACGATCTTGGTGGATTCATTGGGTGCTTAGCTGCATCAACAAGTTTTTTTTCTTTCTTTAGCTTCTTGTAGGTTTATCCTTCATGGCTGCATTGGAAGAAGACAGCTCATTTTCTAAACTGTCCGTTACATTTAAAGAAGTTTTCTAAACGGGACTAATAAAGCCTGTGATGATAAAAAGTGCTCGGTCTCGTGTGGGCTTATAGATGCCAAGACAATCAGCAGCTAAAAAAGGTCTATCATAGACTGGAATGGGTTAAACAAAACTCAGCTGGTTACTCTAATTGCCTGTCCATATTATGTGGAGAGAAACAAACAAGGACTTGCCTACTTGATAGCAATTAGCGATCCGATAAAGTAGTAGTTACTATTTTTTCTAGTGTTGAGCTTCACAAATCTTCTTAACTTGCCGATTTTACACTTATTACAGGAAAAACTGTTCTGCTGCCAAATTTTTTACATTTAAGGACTAAAGGCGAATATGTTTATTAGAGAGGGAATTCTCTGATTCTTACTTTTGCGATGTGAACATCTAGGTAGTGAAAATATAACTAAATAGGACCACTAGTTGCCGGTGTGTGTGCTGTGAAAATGCCTAAAAAATATATTATTCTCTAAATCCTGAATTGGGATTCTTCTTTCTTATGGTAGGGTAAGATCTCTCAAAGCTTTTCAGCCTCCTTTTTCTTTCTCTGCTTTTTCCAATAATCCCTAACCCCGCTGTCCTTAAAAAGCCAAACTCAGAAGGATATTTAAGCAGAAAAATGCCAAGTGTTTTTTATTTCTATTTCCTGTGTCTGGTTGAAATTTCCAACCCTCTGTACTTTTGATAGACGCCGAGAGAAAGAGAAAAGAATACATGCAGTAAACAAGTTTTCAGAAATGTCGATGTACTTTACACTTTGTGTTCATTCTCTCTCTCTCTCTCTCTGTCTCTCTCTCTCTCTCTCTCTCTCTCTCTCTCTCTCTCTCTCTCTCTCTTTCTCTCTCTCTCTCTCTCTCTCTCTCTCTCTCTCTCTCTCTCTCTCTCTCTCTCTCTCTCTCTCTCTCTTTATTTCTCTCTTTCGTTTAATCTATATATCTATCTATCTCTTTCTAGCTATCCATTGATGTTGTTTATTTTGTATATATATATATATATATATATATATATATATGTGGTGTGTGAATATATATATATATATATATATAAATATATATATATATATATATATATATATGTGGTGTGTGAATATATATATATATATATATATATATATATATATATATATATATATATATATATATATATATATACATTGAAACAAATAATTTTCAAAGAGCCAAGTTCTCTATGAGGAAAACTGAAGCTATGATACCGATTATGCTGAATGTAGGGGTAATTTTGCTATTGGCGCCAAACCTTATTGAACAAAATAGTTAAAGCTGAACTTCATTATTTCTTTATAGAGAACTTAGCTTTTCCTCCAAATAACCCTGTTAGGCTTCGCTAACCCTGGCAATGGAGCACGAGAAATCCTCGCAGCATTGATTCAATGGGAAACACTACTCGATGTCTCCAAGGTTTAAACGTTGTGGTTGACCCCAACAACCTAACCTACTCACTCTTCCAGGCGCTGGCCCGCATCTGGACTTTGTTGGACTAACATTCCCAGTATTTGCAAGATCAATTGAGCATCAGTGCGTGTGTGCGTGTGCGTATGCGTCTGTATGTGCGCGTGTGTAGGAGCCTGGTCTCCTCTGATGCCTCGCGAATCTCATTCATCATGTTTGTGGAGCAGAAGTCAATAAATTATGTCGCACAGTAACTAAAGAAACTGATCCTAGAACATTAAGATAGAAGTCCGAGATGGTGAACAGCAGTTCTGGCTAAAGATAGCCAGTCCCAGATGGATATCACGGAGTGCAGCAGGAAATGGACGAGAACTGAGAAGACCAAGGGTTAAAAGATATTTCCGGGAAATGAAATGGTCTTTTGTAGGCCTGTGGCTTGCAGAGAAAGATGTGAAGCTGAACAAAACTATACTGAACTCTCTGAACCATTCCTGTTGAAATATATTGTATTTTTGTAGAAATCGTGCTACTACTCCACGAGTAAAATGTAACAATTTTTCTCTAAATTTTGCTCTTCCTTTTTTCATATCTACATTCCCTTTTTAAGGTTGCGATTTGTTTTAAAATTATTAATGCCTCAAACTCACCAATGTAGCAAAGCTATTTGTACGAGTGTCTAATGCTTTACATAAGACCTTGCAAAAATTACAGCCACACTTTGGAATAAATAAATCTTGTAATCTTTGTATCTTCTCTGTTTTTAAATGCACCAGCCGTGTTATACAAACTTGAGTAGAATGCTTCACTCATTGTAGTCTTACAGATGGTTTTGTAGGAGCAACACTGGGGTTCAATTAATTTTGTATTGGTTTATTTTTTTTTAGGTTATTATTTTATATTAATTCCTACATAAGTCTATCAATGAAGAATGCAACAGATAGAAATGCTGATATAATTTATTTTACCGAAATAGGGAATGAGATGTTGAAATACAGTTATATGCTGTTGAAATATAACTATCCGATGAGCTCGGTTCAACAATTAAAAGGATTTAAAGGGTGTACACTTACAGGAAGCTATTTTCTTTCTGAGGAATTCATAATTTATTTTCTACACCCGCTTTTTCCTTACTTAAGTTGCGCAAATATTTCTGAAAGGTTCCGTTTTCTCAGCGGTCTCGCAATCGCTTGGTTAGGTCCAGTATTATTTTGTCTCGATCAGTGTGTAGCCGAAGACGGGACATAACTCGGGTTTTTTTTTTTTACCAGTTCATTCCCTTGATTGACATCAAGGCCACATTGCGCAGTCGTATTTTTTTTATATCAACTTGGCCGAAAGTTTTATATTAGCTCTGCAACTCCGTTATTATAATTATATATAAAGGAAAGTTAACGTTAATAGTTGAGAGATACAAACCATTTTAGCATCGCCAGAGCTTTAAAATTTCAATAAGGCAGGCCTGGAAGGAGACGCAGTATTTTAATGTTAAAGATTTACTATAATTGTTTGCAGCCTTTTATTAAACAAAGAAAAATAATATTTTTCATTGGACACAGACAGTTATATTTTTTTAAAGATTTAAAGACAATTCGATATGAAGGAACAGAATATTCTACCTAATCGAAATTCGCAGCATTTTGCACGGTGGTCAGGCAAAACTAATGTGTTTAAATGGGAAAAAAGGTAATGCTGAAAATATGCTTTCTTTGGTTTTTCGTTATTTGTAGACTATTATTATTCATGTCTTAATGAGTCAAAAATGATATCCTTATCGTGTAGGTCCATCGTAGATGGCGTGAATACTCATCGATATAGATCTTAATCTATCTGTTTCGCATATAGTATGCAGGTCATGTTTTGTGGACTTTAAGTATTAAGTGGAAAGCCTGTTTATCCACCGTTGTGACATGATGTAGTAGGCGTCTATGATAAGAGAAAGGGATGGTTTAAGAGAGAAATTCTACATTTGCATTTCATCTTTAAAAATATGAAGAGACATGTGTGGATGTTGCGAGGATCATCATCGAATTGTTCTATTTCTAGAAATTATCCCACAGCTCCAGGATCTAGATCTAGACCTAGCTGAGAGAGATTTCTGGAGAAAAGGAGCAGTACCCTGCATTCTGACATCGTTTTCATTTACATGCCGCGATAGACCGAACGTAAAACATGGTCGCCTGCTTGTTTTGTTGTGAAATTCTTTTTGATATAACACTGCTGTGTTTACATTTATGTGAGATCTTCATAAAGATTTTTATAGACCCTATTTACTAACAGCAATACTCTCCTACCGGATTGCGCGCGCACTTCTTGCATAATTATATGAATATTACCACCCTTTGTTCGGGTTACCTTCGAACATGTTTGGTCGTGGTTCTATTCCAAAAATAAGATAACTTTAACGTTGGCCCATGACTTCTAAGTGAAATGTGTTGTGACTATTTCATCTGTCTTTTACGCAGCATTTTAAGGGAGGCGTGTCACAGGCTGTGGTGAAATATCTTGATTTAACATACGAGCTTCCGCTAACTCTAGAGATGATTTTACTTTCAATGTCACCTAGCCCTTTTTTGTTATTAGACTGAATCAATCTATCTCTATTGCCTTTAATATCCTATTGCTCCAACTTGGACGCCTCGGCTGCTTCTCGGATGTTCGCTGATCGTCTCCTCCACAGCACTCTACCTTCTGCTGTTGACGTCATATTCTACTTTTGTTTTCTGCTATTGTACTAAGACTCTTTACGATGTCCGAACTCAAAGTGCGTTGTACAACAACACAGAGAGCCCTGACGTATACCATCATCTACT
Organism: Elysia crispata; assembly: GCA_033675545.1. Classification (NCBI taxonomy): domain Eukaryota; kingdom Metazoa; phylum Mollusca; class Gastropoda; family Plakobranchidae; genus Elysia; species Elysia crispata. The sequence goes on along the minus strand of JAWDGP010001738.1, from coordinate 25,049 downwards.
TTCACAAAAAGTAATATGCTTCCATCAACTTAGAACATCAAATTTCTACGTAAAAACACTTTTAAAAAGGTTTGTTGAAGGTAAATCAAAAACTGTGGCACTCGTTTGAACAAAAATAGAGACGACAAATTGAGCCAGACAGGTGTGTAAAACTTGATTACATCTTGTATGGTAGAAACGAGAAATCTTTTCGTAAAATAAACAAATAAAAATATAAATAAGTCTCCTCGGCCAAATAATGCTGTTTTTAGGTTTATTTTAATACGAGTAATTAAAATTGAATGTCGCAGTAGAGCTTGTTGAATAGCTAAGTTGCGAAACACAGTTAAAAAAAAAAAAAAAAAAGATTTTGAAAAGAATAGGTAAAGTGCAGCTCGAGAATTTCGAAAATAGCTCCCCGCCTGCATAAGAAACAAGAACAAGAACAATAAACAATACACTGAGATTCACATACAGATGATAAAGAAAACTCGAAAAGGATAAACATTTTTACTGGACATTGTTTTCTTCGCTCGGGTATCATCAGCGGCTAAAAAGGGTTGCACAAAGATTCAGATTTGCGAAAAGGGGCGTGATATTAGAGGTTGGGAAAGCAAAAATAACATCTTTTGAGTAGCCATTTACAGTAATAATAAGGAGGGGGTGGAGGGGGAATGTTTCAGTATTATTTGGGCAAGCTTAGAGCGTTGTACTCTTTTCCCGGCCAATGGTTGTGGAAAGCTGCGGCCCGCTTTTTTATTGATTGGATTTTTTTTTTAAATCATTGTCATTGATCATTTAGGAGGGAGGAGAGAGACAGAGAGAGAGGGAGCTATGATCAAAGGGAAATAACCGGTAAGATTTGTCGGAACAAGACAAAAGCTTGTTGGAAACAAACAAAAATATGGAAGAATGCTGTAAAACCCTGCGTGTGTAATGAAGCAACTCAAAATACCAATACTCTATAGGTAGAGTTTTTATGAAGAGTTGTGTTCGTTGCTGTCGTTTGTTTGTTTGTTTTTTGTTGTTGTTGTTTTTATCCTTGGTGGGTTTTTTTTGTTTTTTTTTTTTGTTTTTTTTTTTTTTTTTTTTGGGGGGGGGGGGGGGTTTTGTGCTGTTGTTTTTGCTGATGTTGCTGTCAATGATGTTATTGCTGTTCTTGTTCTTGTTCTTGTTGTATTTGTTTTTAATATTTTATTTTGTTTATTTTTTGTTAAGTTTCTTGTTGCTTGGTTTTTTGTTAGTTTTTTTTTTCTTTTAATTTGTTTTGGTTAATTCGTGGTAGTCTTACTCGGTAATACATTCCAAGAGACAACGCTATGATATTTCATGAATGTTGTGTTAAAGTGAGTTGGTTTGCCCATAACTGTAACAGGCACTTTGTTGATGTTTGATTTTGTTTCTGAAATAAAACAATCGTTTACCAATCCTCTTCCAGTTTTAGGCGGAGAGACGAGGTATATTTTTCTTTTTTGAATTATTTTTTTTAAACCTAATCAGTTATGATTGACATTCATTAGATAGTTCAAGAGACTAAATCAAGAGCAAACCATGAAAGAAATTCGAAGTATCCCCATTTTTTCCTGGCCTCAATGTTGACTAACTTTGTGGAGAAACAAGAGACCTCTAGATCAACAATCCAATGATCTAAATCTGTGATCCTCCAACTCATCTCCCTACCCCCACTCTCCATCCCCTCAAACAGTGTTGCAAATGCGAGATATGCTCGATGATTATATCTTTTACTATCGACCCATAAACCATGACCAAGGTCTATCTTTGTAATTATTGTCGATTTCTTCTGAGGCAGAATTCATAAAATCTGTTTAATCAATACGTAACGAGTGTAAGAGATCATAAGCAAAAGTTTCAACCTAAGCCTAAATTATAAACGCCTGATCTAGAAACAACATCTATACCTATCAATCTCGGCTGATTCCTGAAAATGAAAATGAAAAAAAAATTGCTTCTTGCCAACTTCTGATCTTGGTGTTTCTACAGTCGATATGATCCGACTTCTTCTTAAAACTCGATTCAGCATTTAGACGTTTCGCAAGTCGGAGGTCTAGTATCCAACCAAAATAATATTCAGCATCAATAAACAACTATATTATATATTATCATATAGTATTCCATTCTCCATTGGCTGAGTTTCTGTTTAGCAAAGATATATAATTTGGTGCTAATTTTGTATGTTTTGTTTATCAAAAAATACATAGTTCCTTTCTAATAAATCTGTATTTTGGATTTGATGAATAAGAGATGTTTTCGCGTTGAAAAGATCCGTGATTTGGCTCTGTAAAGATAATAACGGGTTATCCTGATGCTCGGATAAATACCATGTGTTAATATCCGTCAGTCTTCTGTATATTGAAATCCTGGAATTAAAGGAAAAAATCGTTGACTTTCATGGTGTTGTATTTATTTTATTTAATTCCCCTTATTTCAAGTTTTCCTGTCTTGCATATATTAAAACTATTTCACCAGACACAGCCGGTCTCTAGAATTTCTCTTTCACAATTTTACGAAGGTTAATCCCCTATGAGGGCCGACTCCATTGTCTTGAGGATGTAGTGGGAGAAAAGATTGATGAAATACACAAGATGGATGGTTCACACTAGTCAAGTGAAGCGCTGTGATAACATGGTAAGAGCTGGAACTAAGGGGTCCTGCACAAAGCAATGATGCTTCTTTATCACTGTTTCTGTTCTCTAAATAGTGTATTGTCTTCTTATTCTTCATTGTTCTCTCTATTTTTTGTCCGCACGCCTGTCAGTGTGTCTGTCTGCCACTTTCTGTCTTTTTGCTTCTGTCTATCTCCCTCTCTCTCTCTCTTTTTCTTTATTTTTCTCTTTCTAGATCTCTATAATTGATATGTTTAGTAGTAGTAATAGTCATAGTACTATTACTAGTGGTAATAGTAGTAGTAGTAGTAGTAGTAGTAGTAGTAGTAGTAGTAGTAGTAGTAGTAGTAGTAGTAGTAGTAGTAGTAGTAGTAGTAGTAGTAGTAGTAGTAGTAGTAGTAGTAGTAGTCGTAGTAGTAGTAGTAGTAATATCGCAGATTTTTATCCATATCTCTCTATCTCTCTTTCAAGCTCGCTCTCTCTCTCTCTCTCTCTCTCTCTCTCTCTCTCTCTCTCTCTCTCTCTCTCTCTCTCTCTCTCTCTCTCTCTCTCTCTTTCTCTCTCTTCCATGTTTGTTGTATTTCATTTTATCTTTTTTTCTCCCTGTCTTTAACCCACCGAGATGAGCGATATAAACAAAATTATCGGGTAAGCAAGATGGAGAACCTGTGTCTGGAAACAGATTAGTTGATAAATAATATTATCTCATCTCCAAAAATATTCACGAGTTTATCCTGAATACCCTCTGCTTTTGTTCAGCGCGTCTGTTTCATGTGACATCATAATATTAGCCATGTTATATTCTTTAATCGCCGTCTCGGCAGGTTGAGAGTGTAATCTGCTTGGACAGCAGAGGGTCATTTCACATCGAACAGATGAGAGAGCTGGGAAATATAAGAGAGGGTGGGGGATTGGGGGTGAATGGGGGAAGATCTTAGTCCAGTGTGAGCGGCCATATAGCTTCAGCTTTGGCTCATACGATCGAGGACAACGTTGTGTCAGGAATGCCAACCTGTTTGAACTTTTTTTTTTTTAATTTAATCCAGCCTATATATAATATAAATGATAAAACTTAATATAAAAAGCCATATTTTGATATCGAATCCATATAAAACAATGCCGTAACATGGTATATTACATGTTACTGCAATGCGATAACTATAATATATAATAAGTGCAATATAACATGTTACGGCATTGTTTTATATATATGCATTCGATAATAAAATGAGTCTCTGTTTATATTAAGTTTAGTGAATCAGGAAAAAAAATACCCTTACACGAGTTGCATTGAGACATAGAGTTTAACTGGACTCAACTTTTACTTTGGCAACTTTGGATTCTTTAAGAGTTCTGTATTTTACCCTCATTTGATGATAAAGTAAATAAGAAATAGAAAAGTATATTTCACTAAATTTAAAGTAAATACTATTTTTTCATTGTGTTGAAATTTGTAGATGCACGTCTGCTATCTGCAATAAATAATATGAGACGTTCTCAGAATTTTGAAATAAGTCAAAAAAAAAACCCGATGCCATAAAAACTATGATCAGAAGTTGGGAAAAGTTTCTTGAAACAATTACTTAAGTTTTTCTTTCACAAACTCAACAGGACAAGGGTCGTAATTCTTAACCTGTCCAGGCTGCTGGGTTTTTTATTTATTCTCAGTTTTTTGTTTTGTTCTTTTGTTTTTGTTTTTTTGTTTTGTTTTTTTTTTGTTTTTTTTTCTTGTTCTTTTTTTCTTGTTTTTTTTTTTGTTTTGTTTTGTTTTTTGTTTTTTGTTTTTTTGGGGGGTATAATAGTTATATAATTATAAAAAAAAATAATTTTTAAAGTGTCTCCTCACCCTATACTTCATAACATCCTCTAAATTTACGAAGAATCCTGTGCAGTCATTTGATGAAGTTTTTTCATCTTAATGCTGCGTAAAATACAATGAAAAAGCAAAATGTGTAGCAAGCTCTCAAGAGACAGAATACCTCTATCTGAACACTTCACGAGAACCAACAAAAAGAATCACAATGGTGTTTTGAAAATCTTCGCAGAGAGATATAGGTCTACCATTATATTACTCAAAACAGTCTGATTTGGGATGATTTTTAGAGTTGTGTTTCTTTGTTAATACTGTTCTTTTTATAGATTTCCAGGATGTATAAACTGCGCAATACGCCCTCTGTGTTCTATCGTGTTGAGAACAACCAAAATAAATTACTGCGTATCGAAAAGTGTTACTTCTATGTAACTTGTTAATTTAGGTTACAAATTATGTTTTATTGATTTCTTCATCTAAGCACCAGTCAATGTTGTTTTGTTTTTCTTCGCCAGCCAACTTTAATAAGATATTATAGATTTATGTCTTGAGTTGTGTGTGTGTGTGTATATGTAGTGGGGGCGGGCAATGTAAATCAAGCTGTGCTGTTTGCCAATATCTCGCTCATTATTTTCGCAGCAAAGAGTAAAAGTGAGAAGGGTTTGGTATGCTCGTTATGTTGGTTGCGCTAAAAACGGCCATGCTAGACCTGAAGATGATTTTGGGTGTGGTAAAGGCAGTAGCAAACAAATATCAGAAAGATGTAGTGGTTGCTGTTGGGTCTGTTTACCTTCCGCTCTCTCTTCCATCACGTATGGCTATTGGGTACAGAGCTATTAAGTTTACAGAACGCATACAAAAACAAAAATACGTACAAAATTGAATCGGTATTCTCGTATGCGTATATCGATATATATATATATATATATATATATATATATATATATATATATATATATATCACCACCTATATCACCACCTATATATATATATATATCCTGAAGCACCAAGTGAACCTTTAACGGTATATTTTTCCTTGACTTCATTTAGTATCATTTTACTTTAATTAAAAAATAGATTCTATTTCCCAGTTTTTTTAAAAGATCTATAGGTAGTTTTTTTTCGGGAAGGTGGGGGGAGGGGGTTCACATCCATCTCCTTTCACACAGCATAATGCATCAATCTTTGGCTCGATGTGTGATATGTTAACATTGCTGATGTACTCTGAATTTTAATTGATATTAATTTTTGTCCTCCGGCATTATGATCTGTCGTTTCACGCTGTCGGTCTGTTTGTCTCTCTCTCTCTCTCTCTCTCTCTCTCTCTCTCTCTCTCTCTCTCTCTCTCTCTCTCTCTCTCTCTCTCTCTCTCTCTCTCCCTCCCTCCCTCTCTCTCTCTCTCTCTCTCTCTCTCTCTCTCTCTCTCTCTCTCTCTCTCTCTCTCTCTCTCTCTCTCTCTCTCTATCTATCTATCTATCTATCTATCTATCTACCTATCTATCTATCTATCTATCTATCTACCTATATATCTATTTATCTATCTATATCCTAAGTCATTTTCTTTCTCTTTTCCTATCTTTTTGATAAAATATATTTACAAGACAATATTGAAGAAAGGTGGTCACGTTATTTACTTTTGTAAATTGGAAGGCATATAACTTCGATATTATGTTAATTAGACTCTCTGTTGAGAAAACTTCCAAAGTCTATAAAAAGAACAGTATTAACAAAGAAGCACAACTCTAAAAATCATCCCAAATCAGACTGTTTTGAGTAATATAATGGTAGACCTATATCTCTCTGCGAAGGTTTTCAAAACACCATTGTGATTCTTTTTGTCGGTTCTCGTGAAGTGTTCAGATAGAGGTATTCTGTCTCTTGAGAGCTTGCTACACATTTTGCTTTTTCATTGTATTTTACGCAGCATTAAGATGAAAAAACTTCATCAAATGACTGCACAGGGTTCTTCGTAAATTTAGAGGATGTTATGAAGTATAGGGTGAGGAGACACTTTAAAAATTATTTTTTTTTATAATTATATAACTATTATACCCCCCAAAAAAACAAAAAACAAAAAACAAAACAAAACAAAAAAAAACAAGAAAAAAAGAACAAGAAAAAAAAACAAAACAAAAACAAAACAAAAAAACAAAAACAAAAGAACAAAACAAAAAACTGAGAATAAATAAAAAACCCAGCAGCCTGGACAGGTTAAGAATTACGACCCTTGTCCTGTTGAGTTTGTGAAAGAAAAACTTAAGTAATTGTTTCAAGAAACTTTTCCCAACTTCTGATCATAGTTTTTATGGCATCGGGGTTTTTTTTTTACTTATTTCAAAATTCTGAGAACGTCTCATATTATTTATTGCAGATAGCAGACGTGCATCTACAAATTTCAACACAATGAAAAAAATAGTATTTACTTTAAATTTAGTGAAATATACTTTTCTATTTCTTATTTACTTTATCATCCCAAATGAGAGTAAAATACAAGACAAAATGCAGAATAAAAAGGTAAATTTGTAAGAAAGTCGTAGATGAAAAATGACCTACAATATTATGTCAACTACAATTGTTGCAAGTACTGACTTCTATTTTACTGCTCTGTAGAGCTGTTGTCTGTCTGCACCCTCATACAGATCTGCATACAAGCAGCCTGCTTTCAAAACAAGAGAACTCTTAAAGAATCCAAAGTTGCCAAAGTAAAAGTTGAGTCCAGTTAAACTCTATGTCTCAATGCAACTCGTGTAAGGGTATTTTTTTTCCTGATTCACTAAACTTAATATAAACAGAGACTCATTTTATTATCGAATGCATATATATAAAACAATGCCGTAACATGTTATATTGCACTTATTATATATTATAGTTATCGCATTGCAGTAACATGTAATATACCATGTTACGGCATTGTTTTATATGGATTCGATATCAAAATATGGCTTTTTATATTAAGTTTTATCATTTATATTATATATAGGCTGGATTAAATTAAAAAAAAAAAAGTTCAAACAGGTTGGCATTCCTGACACAACGTTGTCCTCGATCGTATGAGCCAAAGCTGAAGCTATATGGCCGCTCACACTGGACTAAGATCTTCCAACTCTCTTCCCCCATTCACCCCCAATCCCCCACCCTCTCTTATATATCCCAGCTCTCTCATCTGTTCGATGTGAAATGACCCTCTGCTGTCCAAGCAGATTACACTCTCAACCTGCCGAGACGGCGATTAAAGAATATAACATGGCTAATATTATGATGTCACATGAAACAGACGCGCTGAACAAAAGCAGAGGGTATTCAGCATAAACTCGTGAATATTTTTGGAGATGAGATAATATTATTTATCAACTAATCTGTTTCCAGACACTGGTTCTCCATCTTGCTTACCCGATAATTTTGTTTATATCGCTCATCTCGGTGGGTTATAGACAGGGTGAAAAAAAGATAAAGTGAAATACAACAAACATGGAAGAGAGAGAAAAAAAAAAAAGAGAGAGAGAGAGAGAGAGAGAGAGAGAGAGAGAGAGAGAGAGAGAGAGAGAGAGAGAGAGAGAGAGAGCTTGAAAGAGAGATAGAGTAAGATGGATAAAAATCTGCGATACTACTACTACTACTACTACTACTACTACTACTACTACTACTACTACTACTACTACTACTACTACTACTACTACTACTACTACTACTATTACTATTACTATTACTACTACTACTACTACTACTACTACTACTACTACTACTACTACTACTACTACTACTACTACTACTACTACTATTACCACTAGTAATAGTACTATGACTATTACCACCACTAAAGATATCAATTATAGAGATCTAGAAAGAGAAAAATAAAGAAAAAGAGAGAGAGAGGGAGATAGACAGAAGTAAAGACAGAAAGTGGCAGACAGACACACTGACAGGCGTGCGGACAAAAAATAGAGAGAACAATGAAGAATAAGAAGACAATACACTATTTAGAGAACAGAGACAGTGATAAAGAAGCATCATTGCTTTGTGCAGGGCCCCTTAGTTCCAGCTCTTACTATGTTATCACAGCGCTTCACTTGACTAGTGTGAACCATCCTCCTTGTGTATTCCATCAACCTTTTCTCCCACTACATCCTCAAGACAGTGGAGTCGGCCCTCATAGGGGATTAACCTTCGTAAAATTGTGAAAGAGAAATTCTAGAGACCGGCTGTGTCTGGTGAAATAGTTTGAATATATCTAAGACAGGAAAACTTGAAATAAGGGGAATTACATAAAATAAGTAAAACACCACAAAGGTCAACGATTTTTTTCCTCTAATTCCAGGATTTCAATATACAGAAGACTGACGGATATTAACACATGGTATTTATCCGAGCATCAGGATAACCCGTTATTATCTTTACAGAGCCAAATCACGGATCTTTTCAACGCGAAAACATCTCTTATTCATCAAATCCAAAATACAGATTTATTAGAAAGGAACTATGTATTTTTTGAGAAACAAAACATACAAAATTAGCACCAAATTATATATCTTTGCTAAACAGAAACTCAGCCAATGGAGAATGGAATACTATATGATAATATATAATATAGTTGTTTATTGATGCTGAATATTATTTTGGTTGGATACTAGACCTCCGACTTGCGAAACGTCTAAATGCTGAATCGAGTTTTAAGAAGAAGTCGGATCATATCGACTGTAGAAACACCAAGATCAGAAGTTGGCAAGAAGCAATTTTTTTTTCATTTTCATTTTCAGGAATCAGCCGAGATTGATAGGTATAGATGTTGTTTCTAGATCAGGCGTTTATAATTTAGGCTTAGGTTGAAACTTTTGCTTATGATCTCTTACACTCGTTACGTATTGATTAAACAGATTTTATGAATTCTGCCTCAGAAGAAATCGACAATAATTACAAAGATAGACCTTGGTCATGGTTTATGGGTCGATAGTAAAAGATATAATCATCGAGCAAATCTCGCATTTGCACCACTGTTTGAGCCGTCTGCGCCTAGCAAGATGCTGGTGTGACAGAGAAAGGGGGATGGAGAGGGGGGGGGGGGGGAGGGGGGTAGGGAGATGAGTTGGAGGATCACAGATTTAGATCACTGGATTGTTGATCTAGAGGTCTCTTGTTTCCTGACATAGAATGCTTTCTCCACAAAGTTAGTCAACATTGAGGCCAGGAAAAAGTGGGGACATCAGCAACATCAGCAAAAACAACAGCACCAAAAAAAAAAAAAAAAACAACCCAAAAAACACCAAGGATAAAAACGACAACAACAAAAAAACAAACGAACAAACGACAGCAACGAACACAACTCTTCATAAAAACTCAACCTATAGAGTAGTGGTATTTTGAGTTGCTTCATTGCACACGCAGGGTTTTACAGCATTGTTCCATATTTTTTTTTTGTTTCCAACAAGCTTTTGTCTTGTTCCGACAAATCTTACCGGTTATTTCCCTTTGCTCATAGCTCCCTCTCTCTCTGTCTCTCTCCTCCCTCCTAAATGATCAATGACAATGATTTAAAAAAAATCCAATCAATAAAAAAGCGGGCCGCAGCTTTCCACAACCATTGGCCGGGAAAAGAGAACAACGCCTTAAGCTTGCCCAAATAATACTCAAACATTCCCCCTCCATCCCCTCCTTATTATTACTGTAAATGGCTACTCAAAAGATGTTATTTTTCTTTCCCAACCTCTAATATCACGCTCCTTTTCGTAAATCTGAATCTTTGTGCAACCCTTTTTAGCCGCTGATGATACCGGAGCGAAGAAAACAATGTCCAGTAAAAATGTTTATCCTTTTCGAGTTTTCTTTATAACTGTATGTGAATCTCAGTGTATGTTTATTGTTCTTGTTCTTGTTTCTTATGCAGGCGGAGAGCTATTTCCGAAATTCTCGAGCTGCACTTTACCTACTCTTTTCGAAATTTTTTTTTTTTTTTTTTTTTACTGTGTTTCGCTTCTTAACTATTCAACAAGCTCTACTGCGACATTCAATTTTAATTAGTCGTATTAACATAAACCTAAAAAACAGCATTATTTGGCCGAGGAGACTTATTTATACTTTTATTTGTTTATTATACGAAAAGATTTCTCGTTTCTACCATGTTTTACACACCTGTCTGGCTCAATTTGTCGTCTCTATTTTTGTTCAAACGAGTGCCACAGTTTTTGATATACCTTTAACAAACCTTTTTAAAAGTGTTTTCACGTAGAAATTTGATGTTCGAAGTTGATGGAAGCATATTACTTTTTGTGAAAGTAAATGATGGTATACTTCAGGGCTTACTGTGTTGTTGTACAACGCACTTTGAGTTCGGACATCGTAAAGAGTCTAAGTACAATAGCAGAAAACAAAAGTAGAATATGACGTCATCAGCAGAAGATAGATTGCTGTGGAGGAGACTATCAGCGAACATCCGAGAAGCAGCCGAGGCGTCAAAGTTGGAGCAATAGGATATTAAAGGCGATACAGATAGAATGATTCAGTCTAATAACAAAAAAGGGCTAGGTGACATTGAAAGTAAAATCATCTCTACAGTTAGCGGAAGCACGTATGTTAAATCAAGATATTTAACCACTGCCTGTGACACGCCTCCCTTAAAATGCTGCGTAAAAGACAGATGAAATATTCACAACACATTTCATTTAGAAGTCATGGGCCAACGTTAAAGTTATCTTATTTTTGGAATAAAACCACGACCAAACAACATGTTCGAAGGTAACCCGAACAAAGGGTGGTGATATTCATATAATTATGCAAGAAGTGCGCGCGCAATCCGGTAGGAGAGTATTGCTGTTAGTAAATAGGGTCTATAAAAACCTTTATGAAGATCTCACATAAATGTAAACACAGCAGTGTTATATCAAAAAGAATTTCACAACAAAACAAGCAGGCGACCATGTTTTACGCTCGGTCTATCGCGGCATGTAAATGAAAACGATGTCAGCCTGCAGGGTACTGCTCCTTTTCCCCAGAAATCTCTCTCAGCTAGGTCTAGATCTAGATCCTGGAGCTGTGGGATAATTTCTAGACATCGAACAATTCGATGATGATCCTCGCAACATCCACACATGTCTCTTCATATTTTTAAAGATGAAATGCAAATGTAGAATTTCTCTCTTAACCCATCCCTTTCTCTTATCATGGACGCCTACTACATCATGTCACAACAGGCTTTCCACTTAATACTTAAAGTCCACAAAACATGATCTGCATACTATATGCGAAACAGATACAGTAAGATCTATATCGATGAGTATTCACGCCATCTACGATAGACCTGCACGATAAGGATATCATTAAGACATGAATAATAATAGTCTACAAATAACGAAAAATTAAAGAAAGCATATTTTCAGCATTACCTTTTTTCCCATTTAAACACATTAGTTTTGCCTGACCACCGTGCAAAATGCTGCGAATTTCGATTAGGTAGAATATTCTGTTCCTTCATATCGAATTGTCTTTAAATCTTTAAAAAAATATAACTGTCTGTGTCCAATAAAAAATATCATTTTTCTTCGTTTAATAAAAGGCTGCAAACAATTATAGTAAATCTTTAACATTGAAATACTGCGTCTCCTTCCAGGCCTGCCTTATTGAAATTTTAAAGCTCTTGCGATGCTAAAATGGTTTGTATCTCTCAGCTATTAACGTTAACTTTCCTTTATATATAATTATAATAACGGAGTTGCAGAGCTAATATAAAACTTTCGGCCAAGTTGATATAAAAAAATACGACTGCGCAATGTGGCCTTGATGTCAATCAAGGGAATGAACTGGTAAAAAAAAAATCCCCGAGTTATGTCCCGTCTTCGGCTACACACTGATCGAGACAGAATAATACTGGACCTAACCAAGCGATTGCGAGACCGCTGAGAAAACGGAACCTTTCAGAAATATTTGCGCAACTTAAGTAAGGAAAAAGCGGGTGAAGAAAATAAATTATGAATTCTTCAGAAAAAAAATAGCTTCCTGTAAGTGTACACCCTCTAAATCCTTTTAATGGTTGAACCGAGCTCATCGGATAGTTATATTTCAATAGCATATAGCTGTACTTGAACGTCTCATTCCCTATTTCGGTAAAATAAATTATATCAGCATTTCTATCTGTTGCATTCTTCATTGATAGACTTATGTAGGAATTAATATAAAATAATAACCTAAAAAAATAAACCAATACAAAATTAAATGAACCCCAGTGTTGCTCCTACAAAACCATCTGTAAGAATACAATGAGTGAAGCATTCTACTCAAGTTTGTATAATACGGCTGGTGCATTTAAAAACAGAGAAGATACAAAGATTACAAGGTTTATTTATTCCAAAGTGTGGCTGTAATTTTTGCAAGGTCTTATGTAAAGCATTAGACACTCGTACAAATAGCTTTGCTACATTAGTGAGTTTGAGGCATTAATAATTTTAAAATAAATCGCAACCTTAAAAAGGGAATGTAGATATGAAAAAAGGAAGAGCAAAATTTAGAGAAAAATTTTTACATTTTACTCGTGGAGTAGTAGCACGATTTCTACAAAAATACAATATATTTCAACAGGAATGGTTCAGAGAGTTCAGTATAGTTTTGTTCAGCTTCACATCTTTCTCTGCAAGCCACAGGCCTACAAAAGACCATTTCATTTCCCGGAAATATCTTTTAACCCTTGGTCTTCTCAGTTCTCGTCCATTTCCTGCTGCACTCCGTGATATCCATCTGGGACTGGCTATCTTTAGCCAGAACTGCTGTTCACCATCTCGGACTTCTATCTTAATGTTCTGGGATCAGTTTCTTTAGTTACTGTGCGACATAATTCATTGACTTCTGCTCCACAAACATGATGAATGAGATTCGCGAGGCATCAGAGGGAGACCAGGCTCCCTACACACGCGCACATACAGACGCATACGCACACGCACACACGCACTGATGCTCAATTGATCTCTTGCAAATACTGGGAATGTTAGTCCAACAAAGTCCAGATGCGGGCCAGCGCCTGGAAGAGTGAGTAGGTTAGGTTGTTTAGGGGGTCAACCACAACGTTTGAAACCTTGGAGACATCGAGTAGTGTTTCCCATTGAATCAATGCTGCGAGGATTTCTCGTGCTCCATTGCCAGGGTTAGCGAAGCCTAACAGGGTTATTTGGAGGAAAAGCTAAGTTCTCTATAAAGAAATAATGAAGTTCAGCTTTAACTATTTTGTTCAATAAGGTTTGGCGCCAATAGCAAAATTACCCCTACATTCAGCATAATCGGTATCATAGCTTCAGTTTTCCTCATAGAGAACTTGGCTCTTTGAAAATTATTTGTTTCAATGTATATATATATATATATATATATTCACACACCACATATATATATATATATATATATATATATATATATACAAAATAAACAACATCAATGGATAGCTAGAAAGAGATAGATAGATATATAGATTAAACGAAAGAGAGAAATAAAGAGAGAGAGAGAGAGAGAGAGAGAGAGAGAGAGAGAGAGAGAGAGAGAGAGAGAGAGAGAGAGAGAGAGAGAGAGAGAGAGAGAGAGAGAGAGAGAGAGAGAGAGAGAGAGAGAGAGAGAGAGAGAGAGAGAGAGAGAGAATGAACACAAAGTGTAAAGTACATCGACATTTCGAAAACTGTTTACTGCATGTATTCTTTTCTCTTTCTCTCGGCGTCTATCAAAAGTACAGAGGGTTGGAAATTTCAACCAGACACAGGAAATAGAAATAAAAACACTTGGCATTTTTCTGCTTAAATATCCTTCTGAGTTTGGCTTTTTAAGGACAGCGGGTTAGGATTATTGGAAAAAGCAGAAGAAAAAGGAGGCTGAAAAGCTTTTGAGATCTTACCCTACCATAAGAAAGAAGAATCCCAATTCAGGATTTAGAGAATAATATATTTTAGGCATTTTCACAACATACACACCGGCAACAGTGGTCCTATTTAGTTATATTTTCACCTAGATGTTCACATCGCAAAGTAAGAATCAGAGAATTCCCTCTCTAATAAACATATTCGCCTTTAGTCCTTAAATGTAAAAAATTTGGCAGCAGAACAGTTTTCCTGTAATAAGTGTAAATCGGCAAGTTAAGAAGATTTGTGAAGCTCAACACTGAAAAAATAGTAACTACTACTTTATCGGATCGCTAATTGCTATCAAGTAGGCAAGTCCTTGTTTGTTTCTCTCCACATAATATGGACAGGCAATTAGAGTAACCAGCTGGTTTTGTTTAATTCCAGTCTATACATAGACCTTTTTTTAGCTGCTGATTGTCTTGGCATCTATAAGCCCACACGAGACCGAGCACTTTTTATCATCACAGGCTTATTAGTCCCGTTTAGAAAACTCTTTAAATGTAACGGACAGTTTAGAAAATGAGCTGTCTTCTTCCAATGCAGCTGAAGGATAAACTACAAGCTAAAGAAAGAAAAAAAAAACTTGTTGATGCAAAGCACCCAATGAATCCACCAAGATCGTCTGTGCCACACTATTTATTTTTTACTAATCTCTTATAAAGGTAATTTCCGTTGTTTTTTTTTTATTTTAATGTGTTGGTATAACGTATTTCCTGATGGTAAGCTGTTAATAATCCATCTACAATGAGTTCTAACCGCAGTGACAGAAAGTCGAC
>JAWDGP010001738.1:0-5000 GCA_033675545.1 Elysia crispata | reverse complement strand
ATAACTATATATCATGCTTATAGGAATTTTAATAATTGTTTTCGTATATCAATGGAATAATACACCCAGGTTCATGGAATGAAGACTTGAAAAATTCACTTTTAAGAATATAATGACAATAGCTATAGAAACTCCATACTAATCTAAGAGATTCAGATGCAGATCGAGTTTTTTTCAAACAGCAAACAAGCCCCTGTCATGCAGGACCGTATTAGGTTTCTATCCGTCTCTCGCACTCCAAACGTATGTATATGCGTTTCCAAACATATATGTATATGAGTTTTCAAACGTATCTGTATGTGATTCCAAACGTACGTAAATGTGTTTCCAAACTTATGTGTATGTGATTCCAGACGTATGTATATGTGTTTCCAAACTTATGTGTATGTGATTCCAGACGTATGTATATGTGTTTCCAAACTTATGTGTATGTGATTCCAGACGTATGTATATGTGTTTCCAAACTTATGCTAAACGCAGAGCTGCTAAAACCACGCTGGAGCGAGAAGGCTGACATTTTTTAAATTTGATTAAAAGCTGGGCGTGTCGGTTCAGAGGCTTAGAGAAGCTTTGCTGCGTCCGATCATCGTGAGAGAGAGCGGGGCATTGGGCACCATCGTCTTTCAACGAAGATAACCTTGGCCACCCAACTTTTAAACACTGTTTTTATTTGTAAAAGGCAAAGTGCGCAATATGTTTTAGAGATTGCCCCCTATATAATACCCTTTTACAAAACCCTCAGTGTAAACTATAAAAACACAAGGACAATAACCGTGGAGAAAAGTAAGAGACAAGCACACACTGTTGCCACAGTAAGTACAGTTCACTGCCAAAATGGAGAGTTCAGAAACCACAGAGGAGCAAACCCACACAATATTTTCTGTAAAATACGTTAGTTTTGAAAGAGATCGAACACACACAAAAAAAAAATCAAATAACTACAATATCATCATCATCAACAGCAACAACAGCAACAAAAATAACGTCATTGAAATAAAGAAAAATGAAACAAAAAACGTACGCGTCTATTTTTTTAAAGTTTCTGAGAGGAATGCAATAATTTCAACTTAATTTGAAAAAAAAAAATCCAAAAAGCAAAGTTGCCTCATTTCTGTTCTAGATCTTTTACGATTGCACAATATATCCATCCAATTGCTGTTGGGTTCGATCTATTCTCTGAATGAACTAGCCTTTACACATGGCAATGATTAGAAAGATCAATTTGTCCACACACGCATAGGAGCAATGACATTGTGTGAATATGCAGTGACAATCAACATACAGAGCTCACGCAAAGCTCAGAAAATAGACCCAGCCTCTCGCTTACTGGATGAACCGAGCAAAATAAAAATGAAGTTCCCAAAATATGTGAGTGGTCGCCCTTCACCACTTCCTGAGCGTTTTATGGTCGTGTGTTACCCAGCTGTTACTGCAGGAGTTCAGCAGACTCCGCTGGGGTCATGGAGGGTAATGTCCAACAACAGTCGAGTGGCAGACTCGTCACTGGGGAGAAATTATTTGCACCTTTCTAGACCTACAATATAAGGCCGGGCTGTGGCAGAAGTTTCAAGGAATTCGAGAAAAACAGATACCGTAATTCAAAATAACAAATGTGTATTTCCCTGTGGATTTTCAGATCCTTCCAAATACCTCTGTATCAGGTTACAATTTTGCACCAAGAGTGCCAAGTGGTGCACCGCCTTGCGCGGATTATGTTCAACGGATTAGCACGAAAAAGGGGCTTGGAAAGGATTGTAATGATGGATGGGGGATTTACAAATTCAGCTAATGGCGATTATTCTGGGTTCACTGCGTGCTTTATTTGAAATTTAGCACTCAAGTAGCCTACTTTCATAATATTGGTCACAACATCAGACTACGTTGTTGCAGAAGATGTCAACATAATGATATAAAAAATATATCTCTGTATATCTCTCCTTGTCTGCCCACCCTGTATTAACTGGTTTCAATCATTTTTGAAAAAAAATCGAATATTTCACGCAATTTCAAGGTAATTTGAAACTCTAATTCAATGTCATAAAATGTGGAACAAAAACTCAAATTAAGAAGTAAAAAAAAAAAAAAAACGAACAATAAAAAGTGGTCTTCTATTGCAAGGCAATACATTTAATTTTCGTTGCTACCGATAATACTATCGAGTTTGTATTGACATTAAATCTAAGTGGTTCCTGGTAAAGCCAGGGAGAATCCTACCTTGATCTAGTAGGAAACACTAACTGTTTAAAATCAACTATATTTCAGCAAGGCTTGGGCACTTTGTATCAAAATTAGAAATACAAGGTATTTTATCACTCGCAATAATTAACAATAACAAAGACTATAATAAAGTTGTTATATGGAAAATCGGCTAATTCTGTATTTATCCATTCAATGATCGTTCAAACGCTTCTTAGAGAAGGCTGCGAACTCCTACAAAGTGCACCACGGTGCACAGCCTTGCGGAAAAATTTATTACAGCATAAAGATCTTTAAATAGAATTGGACTTCACAAAATTAGCTAACTATTCTTGTTCAACAACTTTCAGGCAGGATCTTTGCCTTAATTATAACATAGGAAAAGTGCATAAGATAAGAACCTTCCTAAGTCAATAATACACGTTCAAAATTCTTTCAATACCGTAATACACACAGCACCCAATAACACACAACTGTTCAATACGACAACACTCAAACGAACTAAATATCATTTACTTGACACAGTTCCTTGCCTTTCACGATGAAAGTTCACATTTCAAACTTACTGCATTCTCCAAGTGTATGTATCTGAAAAGAAAAAAACAACAACAGCAACGTATAAGGCTTTCACTATGAAAAAATATTGAAAGCGAAATAACTAAACGAGCCGCCATGCCAGTGCTGAATACAAAAGTTTATTGACATGAAAAGTCACGCTGCAGCTGAGACAGAAGTGTTCCTCTAATATCCACCAGCTCTTCATCAGAACTGGCCTCCACTTTGGTTAGGGTCAATGATACTCCAGCTGATTGTTTCATCAAATTCGGTTTGGTCCGAGATCTTGAAGTATTGATGTTAAAGTTGGCTGCCTGTAAATGGGCAATACTGTTGATGTCATTCCACGCTACTCAAGCACTCGAAAGTTGATGATGGCCGTAACAAGAGATAATCAATGTTGGCTCTAGCTCAACGCCAAGGGTATTTTCTAAATTTGCTGTGGAGCAATGTCTCCCCAAAATAAATGTCGCCGCAAGAGACTCGAAGTCATTTAACTCAAATTTATTGACATAATTATTTGTAAACTAGAGAGACCAAAAGTTTGATGAGCAAAAAATCATTTTGCTATAACAATATTATTTGTAATTAAATAAATTAAACGCTTTATATTTATTCCAAAATATATTATCACTAATGCTTGTCTTGATCTGAAAATTTAGGAAGGTATCATCTCAGTTACCATAAAATAATATTCATATGATAAAACCAACTTTTGTAACAGTGCCTTTTTTTTTTTTTTTTTTTTTAAATTAGACCTAAGGAAGACAAATAATTCAGACAGGAAGTTTAGCCTTTTTCGTCACCACCTGGCCCGTATGTTGTGATTATAGATTCGAACTCAACAGCGTAAGGGGAACTCTAACCATAGTTGTGATCCATTACAGCTTATTTTTGATGAAGATTATCCTTCGTCGTTACAAATAATTTTATGTATTTGAAAAAATCTACAAACTTGCTATTCTGTTTATTTAACGTTTATGAACAAAATCAGGTGAGACCTATTTTCTTGAGTTTTTGACAGTTTTATGCAATGTCATTCATTCACTTCTTTGTTTAATGCTCGAAAACAAAGCACACTAATGCACTGATGCAGCAAATAAAGCCGTGGCTAAGAATTGTTCCAATCAGCGCAGTGTGTGAGCGGTAAATAACGTCGAGTTAGTGACGTATAAACCAATTTTGAAACTGCAGCGACGCCGATTTTTTTTATCAATGTCTTGTCAATAGTGAATTACTGACTTCACGTGATTAAAATGTTTCAACTATGCTAATTTTATTGCAGTAAAAATTTCCAACACTGGTGTAAAAATGAGCTAATTCACAACTACAGAAAAATTCAAATTAAAAAACTAACAATATTTAATTATCATATTTTAATTACCGAGTGATTTAGAGATTTGAGCCCCCACTCTCCTCCTTTCTTTCCTCGCCCCGTCTCAAAAAAAAAAAAAAAAAAAAAAAAGGAAAATAAGGATGAAACTGCGACGAGAAGTATAATGAAAATGGAACGAGAAGGGAAATGTGTGGATAACTTAACAAATCCAGTTCTACATGTATAGAACATAAAAAACTGTTTACCGATCAAATAATTATAATTAAGAGTTACGTAGGCAAACCAAAAAACAAAAAACAAACAAAAGGAAAATAAGATGAACCTTTTCACACTTAGTCTTGATGCTGCTTTTATCGATGATGACATGAAAAAGTGGACTGTATAAGTGGCACCTGTTTTTTGTAGATCTACTGACAGCAGATTGAATAATTGCTCTAAACCCAGCATTGAGGCATTTGATTTGTTAGTCAGGTGCTTCATTACACATAGTTATTAAAGAAACCACAACAACAACAACAACAACAGCAACAACAGCAACAACAACAACAACAACAACAACAACAACAACAACAACAACAAGAAAGTACAACGAGATCCACCACTGAAACAACATTGGCAACAAGAGAAAATTGCCGCAAGCCGATGTTTCTCTTTTGATCATTGAAGGTAATTTTTTGCTAGGCAGTTGTACCATGTTTTTACTACAACTATACCCTTAAATTTTCAAGGACCCATCCACCAAGAGAACAAATCTGTCCATCTTACAAAACTGCCACGAGAATGAGGCCGATCCCTGAATCCTACTATTACTTTTTAAAGAGGCTTTCAACCCGGACTTTTCAACCAATTCTTAGGTTTTTTTCCCTAAGTAAATGGGAAGAAGAGGAATAAAAGGCGAGGAAATGGCGGAAGA
>JAWDGP010001736.1:0-12328 GCA_033675545.1 Elysia crispata | reverse complement strand
AGAGTAGTTGTTGTTATAGTGAGTAGTAGTGGCAGCAGCGGCGGCGGCGGCAGCAGCAGCAGTAGTAGTAGTAGCAGTAGTAGTAGTAGCAGTAGTAGTAGTGGTAGTAGTGAGTGAGTGAGTAGTGAGTAATGAGTGAGTAGTGGTAATGGTAGTAGTGGGTAATAGTGGTAGTAGTAGTGAGTGAGTAGTAGTAGTAGTAGTAGTAGTAGTAGTAGTAGTAGTAGTAGTAGTAGTAGTAGTAGTAGTAGTAGTAGTAGTAGTAGATTTTTATATAAACTGAAACTATAAATATACCTGTGTCTTGTGCCTCTTTCCCTCTCTCTCTCACTCTCTCTCTCTTTCTCTCTCTCTCTCTCACTCTCTCTCTCTCTCTCTCTCTCTCTCTCTCTCTCTCCTTTCTCTTTCTGTCTACCTGCTTGTCTTTGTGTTTGTGTGTCTGACTCTCTGTCTCTCTGTCTTCCTGTCTTTATCTCTCTCTCTCTCTCTCTCTCTCTCTCTCTCTCTCTCTCTCTCTCTCTCTCTCGCTATCTCCTAACAAAGCATCTTATCAATCTAGACAAAGAGGTAATTTTATTTTGAAACAAGAGAAAATATACTAAGCTCAGAAACATTTAAATAGTTATGTGCTTTTTAAAATTAGTAAGAATGCCTAACCACACAAGCATATGTAGTTATAAAAAAGCAATCAAATATCTTCTCTTTTTCGTTTATCTAAAGTTTCTTCTAGATATATCACTACTAAAGACATTGACATCTTGAACTAGCAATGCTAACGAAAGAACAAAGCACAATTTATTCATGAGTATGTTTTTCACAGTATGCCAAAGAAAACTTGAAAACCCGATCAAGGCTGGTAAAGACACCAGTACACAACACAAAAAAGTGACCCAATTTGAATATCTCAGGGTCAAAACAGAAGTACCTGTGAAAATTACCGAAAACTGAAAAGGAAATCGTAAAACTTTAAAACAGGGTATTAAAAAGAATCTGTAAAGGGACCACACAAGGCAGACTTCTCAAAGGTATTGTATTGACCACGCAAAAAAATTAGAGACATAGACCATTAACAGGTATTAAATACAATCATTGTCATGATTAAAAAACCCACCACCAACACAAACAAAAAGTTCATTTAAATTAATGAAAATCTTTACCAACCTCTAGAGATTATTGGTGAGGGGGATAATGCTTATTGTGAACTGAAATACCCTTTTAAACGTTTATTAAAAGCTTATGAATATAAAGGAAATCGACTTATTCTGTATTTTCCGAATCTGTTTTAAGATCCTTTCAAACGCTTATTGGGAAGCTGTGAATTATTTTTTTGCATTAAGTCCACGAAAGTGCGCTGCCTTATGGGGATTCCTAGCCACGCAATTATTTAAACCTACATGATGATGAATGTTTTAAAAAAAATTGTAAATAGATTTGGATTTTACCAAAGTAATTAAGTAAAACGATGGTCTGCTGCAGAAAATTAAGTTGCCCATTGATTTAGACTTAGGTCTGCATAATAATGAATCTTTAAGAAGATCTATAAAAGGAATTTTATTTTACAAAATTAGCTAACTATTCCTACTAGATTCGATTGAATTGATCAACAACCATTAGCAGAAAGATAAAGTTCACATTGGAGCCTAGTATTATTTTCGGATTAGAATATTTCATCTCATAACGACGTTTAATTTAAGCTTCTTTTGGATTCGAGTAACCCCAAAGCTTTAAGCAATGGCATAGCTTGATTTGAGAAAAAAAAACTGAAAGCTTTCTCATGCGCTAAAGTATGTTTTAGTATTATCATTCTGAATATATCTAGAAAACGGACAATTCCCGGGTATGGGTATTTATCACATTCTAGTTGGATGTGCATTCTATTTTGGTAAATTTGACAACACATAGTAAAATGAGGTGACCAAAGTTAGGGTTATAGAGCACCTGGAATTAAATAGCGCACATTTTGTCAACAGAAAAATTAGGACTATAAGAACTGCTGACAGGATTAAAATAATTATCTTAGAAGCACAAACTGAGCATCTAATAATGAATTTGAAAAGTTAAATCTTAGATCTGTTTTATTTTAGACCGCACGGCTCCCAGAGTTTTGCACAGCGTTCTGAATAACTTCTGATCAGACGTGATGTAAGACATGACTAGGTATTCGTGTTGACAGATAGGAATACCGCAATCTAGCAGTAGAGCTCAGCACTTCCACATTAGCATTTACATTAACCATCATTCCACGACTGAACTAAACAAAATACCTCAAAATCTGATTCTTTTCAAACGGAAAAACATTGTGCCAACATTTTGCAGTTTTGTTGAGGATTAACGTCGACAAGTCCAAATTTTGAAATATGATTTCTATTTGACGACAGATCCATTTAGATTTAGATGCAACTCTGAGTGCTGGCGCAGGGTACGACCTTTCTCTTTCATCATGGCTAAGCTGCAATAACTTGACCGGTAGGCGTCACAGAATTACATAGAAAAATAATTATACTTGAATGAAGTTAAGAGGTTGGATATCTCAATAAGTTTTGGCTTGTCCACGTACTTTTAGTTTCTCGATAAGTTAACTTGCTTCAGTTTGTTCACTTTCATTTAGCATTTTATTCGACCTACATTCTACTTTATTGAATCCGCGTTCTATTCAAGCGTTCAGTTTATAGAAGGAAGTTTGCTAGGCCAAAAGACGGCTTTGGGTGTGTGTTTGTGAATTAATTAAACCTAGAAACCAGTCAAAGCTTATAACAACAACAACAACAACGACGACGACGACGACGACGACGACGATGATGATGATGATGATGATGATGATGATGATGATGATGATGATGATGATGATGATGATGATGATGATGATGATGATGATGATAATAATAATAATAATAATAATAATAATAATAATAATAATAATAATAATAATAATAATAATAATAATAATAATAATCACCATCATCATAATGCTGATGATAATGATAATAACAATGGTAAAAATGACCTCTAGAGCGCTCTCCTTGAATGAATCAGATCAGAGCACATTTACACTGTAAAATCTCTTTCACAAAAAACATAACATTAGACAATATATTATTACATAACAGAAAATGACAAAAAGCATGAATGCTCACAAGGACATTTTAGATCATACTAAACTAGCTAGTGGAACAAAATCAATGCGTTTTAGTAGCTTTCTAAAAGTTTGTTATGAAATCTAATCTCTCAGTTAAATTCGTAGACTGTTCCTGTTTTTTTCGATATTGCCGCATACTCATTAGATTTAGATCTTTTTACACTCAGAAGTTTTTTTTCCATTGTGCGTAAGATTTGAGACATAGTCCTTTTAAGGAATTTAAAACAGAGTATCGAATTTTTATACTTCATGCCTGTTTTTTTTGGTAACCATTATGGATGTGTAAGGAGAGCCGTTATCATTTCTTTTGCCAGTTATCATCATAGCAGCACGATTTTACCATCTTTGTTTTATGTTGTCTATTTAGTTTTCAATAGATGTGAATGTGTGTGTTTTATGAGAGTGTTACTCGTGTAATACTGGCCCCCTAAAAACTCTGAAGCCTCAACTGTTCCTTTAATTACAATCCGATTTCTTTACACGTAGACTTTTCAGTTAATAGCAAAGTGTTAATGTTATTTTCTCTAAACACGAATCTATTGTGCATCGCAAAGATCCAATATTTGTCTAAGAAATGTTTTAATAATAAGTATTAATTATTATTACAATCTAAATTGTACAAGGTAAAGGGATGAGTCTAGCCAGCAATTTAAATTTTTCTTATTTCATCCTTGATATGGCCCGCACCTTAATTTTTATCAAAAAAAGTAAGCAAATAAGAAACGGTACATAACGATCCAATTTTTATGAAAGAAATGTTTTAAAAATTATTACAATCCAAATTGTACCCGATGGAGGGAATAGTTTAGCTTTCAATTAAATACTAATAAATCCTGTAAAATAAGCAGGTAACATTTAAAGATTTGATAGAAAAAGAGTAGAGTTCAGTTCATTTTTTTCTTATTTCATTCTTGATATGGCCCGGACCTTAAACGGCTTTGCTACTTTAGAAAAGCCAATATCTGGCTCCATGCTTGGGATTTGACCTTCGTTTTCCGGGAAAAACTCAAACTTCTGAACCAGAGCAGAAATAAAGATGAACAATTCCATCGTGGCCAGACCCTCTCCTATACAATTTCTCTTCCCGATGCTGAATGGCACGAATTCCTTTTTGGCCACAACAGAGCCGTTTTCGTCGAGAAAGCGATCAGGTCGGAAGACCTCGGGATCTCCCCAAACCTTCTCGTCTCTCAGAACTGAGTCGAGATTGACCATGACAGAAGTTCCTGCGGTGACAGTGAATCCTCCCAGAGAAACATCTTTAGTCGACAGGCGATCTATCCCCAGTGGGATAACGCAGGCAAATCTTTGGGTCTCCATAATGAATGCCGTGAGAAACTTAAGCTTGTGTTTATCAGAAACATCGGGCGCTCTATCTGTTCCTACAAGATCTTTGATCTCCTGGTAAAGCTTTGCTTGAATGTTGGGAAAGTTGATCATGTAGAGCACAGCGAAAACAATAGTGTTCGTTACAGTTTCCGTCCCAGCGTTGAACAAACTCAGTGCGGATGACAACAAGTTCACGTCATCCAGGCTTGTATCTTTCACGCCTTGAGATTTCTTCCGCTCGATCTCTGTGAGAAAAGCCTGCACGATGTCTTCAAACGCCTCGTCCGACTCGTTGATCGTTCTCTTATCCTTCTCAGTCCACTCTAAGATGGTGGCTCTCATTTGCCTAATTATAGATTTGAGTTCTTTGTAGTTAAACCGGTCGCCAGGAAGATATTTCAGCACGGGGAAGAAATTAATGACGGCTGAGGAGCCGAGGAGATGGAAGAGACGCTTAAGAAAGCCTAACCAATAAACAATGATTTTGTCCCCCTGGTCGAACCTTTTGCTAAAGGTCACTCCGGTTATGACATTGGTCACACATACCATTACCAGGTTGCTAATGTCTGACGCTTGACCATTGAAACCATCGATAGTCGCCAGTAGATAATCAGCTTCAATCCTTATCCTCTCAGCCATAACGTCCCGTCCCATTCCCAGAGAGCGAAGGGTGGACTGCAGGAAGGCACGCTGTTCCTTCCACTTCCGCCCGCCAAGGGAGATAATGCCAGAGTATTTAAAGAGTTCTTCATGGGAGAAATTATTGGGTCGTTCCAACAAGCTCTCATGGTGGTTGAGGAGGGCTTCAGAGATAAGCTCGTACCCACTTAGCATAACGCATCGGAAAGGTCCCATCTGCAGGGTATAAATATTTCCCAGTCTGGAAATGAAATGAAAAATATACTCTTTATGATCAACTCCGTAATTAAGATCATCTAAAGCATAAGCCCACTTAAAAATAATGTCGGCAGAGAAAATAAGTTCCCACACCTATTTATCAGCCGAGATCCCTCAGATCTCTTTCCTCTCTTATGTTCACCTGACATCCTATTCAACAGGAGACTGGTTATGCTTAAATCCTATAGGAGTCGATATGCTTACATCTCGGAGGACTCGTTTTGTTTACATTCCAAATTAATCGTTATGCAAAAGACTCCTTATGACAGAGGAATCGTTAAACTAACATCTCCTTCAGTTAACTTCATGTTAACATCCTATTTGAGATAGAGAGAGAGGAGGAAGAAGAAGAAGAAGAAGAAGAAGAAGAAGAAGAAGAAGAAGAAGAAGAAGAAGAAGAAGAAGAAGAAGAAGAAGAAGAAGAAGAAGAAGAAGAAGAAGAAGAAGAAGAAGAAGAAGAAGAAGAAGAAGAAGAAGAAGAAGAGGAGGAGGAGGAGGAGGAGGAGGAGGAGGAGGAGAAGAAGAAGAAGAAGAAGAAGAAGAAGAAGAAGAAGAAGAAGAAGAAGAAGAAGAAGAAGAAGAAGAAGAAGAAGAAGAAGAAGAAGAAGAAGAAGAAGAAGAAGAAGAAGAAGAAGAAGAAGAAGAAGAAGAAGAAGAAGAAGAAGAGACAGACAAGTAGATGTTTTGAGGTGCTCATTAGTGCCTTTTTTTGTTAATGGTAAGTCCTGGGAATCGAAATCAGAATATTTATGGTTTGAAAACAAACAAAGCTAAGGAATGGTTTTGTATTAATTGCAATTGTTCATCAACTGGTGTATTCATCCTTACACAACAACGAAGGACGACGACGAAGTTTTGGAAAGGAAGCCTCTAAGGAATCATCCAATCCCTTTTTCATTCTTCATTGATTTTCTTTTTGAATAAATTGCAGTTGCTTCAATGCCGTTTTCCACGAAAGGTAAAGCATAGAGCATTACACTAACTTTCATGTCAACCGGGATTTAAATAGTCATTGCCTCTCTGACTCACTAAAGTTTACATTACAGCAGTGGTGAACCAAGCCTATAATGAATAAAGAGGCCAATTCTTCTTGTACCATGCACCTTTGTCTCCAGGTGTCCAGCTGGTCAACAGGGTTGTCCTGGAAGAGATGCAGATGTCCAACCACGGGCAAGGCTAGCCCGGGACTAGGCGGTGGGTTTCGCGGCCTTGACCTCCACCATAGCAGCGCTACCAATGTCACTAAGAACGCCAGCACCGTGCCCAGCATTTCGAGGAGGTTTTAGATAAATGATTCGAAAGGTTGAATGGAGTTAGGGTTCCTTACCCTGTGTGGGAAAACGTTAGAGAGTTCGATTCATTAATATATATATATATATATATATATATATATATATATATATATATATATATATATATACATATATATATATATAGGTACATTCATAATTATAGAAAGTTTCGGTAATAGATATAGCAATCCTCTACACAAACAGATAGACACACTGAGGGGACAGACGAGAGAAGAGGGAACGAGAGAGGGAGTGTGAAAGGGATAGAGAAAGAAAGAGAGAGAAAACAGGAGAGAGATTGTGTATGAGAAAGAGAGAGAGGGAGAGAGAGAGAGAGAGAGAGAGAGAGAGAGAGAGAGAGAGAGAGAGAGAGAGAGAGAGAGAGAGAGAGAGAGAGAGAGAGAGAGAGAGAGAGAGAGAGAGAGAGAGAGAGAGAGAGAGAGAGAGAGAGAGAGAGAGAGAGAGAGAGATGATTTGAACCGAAGTCGAGATGCAAAATATATAAAACCACTGGTGTAGAAAATGAACATAGTTGCTTAGTAGGAATTTAGAGCAAAAATTGTTATCTTATTAAACGCTAGACTTCATTTGCACTAATTTCAAAATTTAGCTGAATACAGAAAAACCTCCAAATCAAGGCCCTCTCAGTATAGCACAACGCTTTCAGAGTGTCTCACTCCCATACGACCCATTGCCTTGACGTGGTATTGGGGCTTGCATGCTCTGATCATCCTTTGAGTCATGCCAGTTGAAGCCTTCACTCCTTTAGGGTCATCCATGCTGGACAGTTTAACTGGGTAGGAGTCAGACTAATATTGAACCAGACTGGACATAAGACGAAACAAACATCGATGTCTCTGGCATGAAAACCGGGGCAGTTCCACACCATATCACAGAACGCAGCCAGGACATCACAACAGCAAACTTACGACTGTGACAGCAGTTCACCTTTACCTTGAGGTCAGGTTTTTGAATTAAAGGTTACAGGAGCACACCTCTTTTGCTCAAGGGTCTGGAAAATGACATCAACTCCAGATTTAGCAATCGCTACAAATGACATCAGTAGCCACGCCAGCCGAAGTGTCATGCCACCTCTAGCAACTATTGAACATCATAACTATCTCTGGCAAGGCCAGCAACGAACACAGCACCCTTCCACGTTGGAATTACAAAAAAGGCAATTGGGAAAATTTCGAAAAACTCACGGACTACTACACAGCTGCAATTAATTATTAAAAAAAAAACAAGAAAAACCATCTTTATCGTAACTAAAGGGATATGGTCAAAACAATCCTAGAGCAGCTAAGGAAAGCATTCCAAGAGAAGCGGGCAAGGAATATACTCCCAATGGATCCAAGGAATTAAAAATGTTGCACCGAGATATTATCGAAGCCAGGACTAAAGCAGAAAACACCCTTCAGATATAAATAACATATCAATGAAAAAAGCATCTGCAAAATACAAAAAGCAGCCAATTTCACTGCACGTAAAAGCTGGCAAAGAAAAACAACAAATATCAATTTCGAAAGAGATGGTAAAAACTATGGAAGCTTGCCAAAACTTTAAATGGTGACTACGACAACAGGCAAAACCCTTTAATTATCGAGAAAATGGTGATACCTTAACAAGCGAGGCAGCAGCAAATGCACTGATTGCACAATACAAAGCTGTTGAGGAAATAGAATTACTCGCAGAAAAAAAAGCAAAACATAAACCAGGCAATGCAAGATAATGAAAATCAATTCTCGGACCCAATCGACAGCTGCCTCAAAAACACAACACAAAAAAAAATTAAATATGATAGAATTTGAAAAAGCTCTGACCCAGCTGAAGACCAAACAAGCACCGGAAACAGACTAAGTAAGCAATGATATGCTCAAACACCTGGGTACTCAGACAAAGGAAAAGCTGCTTCAACTTTTTAATGCCAGCTGGAAAACAAGCAACATACCAAAGGTATCGAAAAAAGCCATCATGATTCCAATTCTTAAAAATGGCAAATGCAAAACCAAAGTCGACAGCTAGACACCGATCAGTTTGACTAGCTGTGTCTGTAAACTTTTGGAAAGAATAATTGACACACGGCTCATATGGCTGTTAGAAAAAAAAAACGAGGTCCTTATGCAGGAGCAAGAGGGCTTAGGCAATTTAGATCAGCTTAAGAGCAAGTGACATATATCTCACAAATGATTGAGGACGGTTCGAGGAAAAAAAAGCACATTATTGCAGTCTGGAGAAAGCCTTTGATAAGGTATGGACTGACGGACTTGTCAACAAGCTTACCAGAATCAACAGCTCACACAAAATGCTGCACCGGATCAGAGGTTACCTTAACAACAGACAAGCCCTGGTAAAAACAAATGAAATTAGAAGCAAAACTGAATATCTGCTAAACGGATTTTCAGAAGGAGGAGTTATCTCCCCAACTTCATTTCTCATATTCGTAAATGACATTCATAAACAAATTTCCAAGAGAGTTTATCCATCAATATAATTTATATACATATGATCTAGCTCTCCTACGCACACAGAAGAGTAAGTGAGCACTGCAACATAAGCAAGTGGACTTACTGATTGGGCACTTTCAGTGAACAAAACTAAAACACTATCTTCACCCTGTCAACAAATCAGTGCAATGTGAAATTAGGGATGAACGTCTGGTCCCTCCAGAAAGATGATAATCCAACTTATCTTGGGGTTTATTCTACACCAGACTCACATGGAAAAACCATGGACAAATGCCTAAAAAGAGGGATGCATAGGACAACCCTGATAAAAAAGTGAGCAAGTTCAAACGGGGTGCCAATCACAGAATACTAAAAAAAATCTACCAGGGATATGTTAGACCAGTTCTTGATTATGTCATCAGCTCTTGGAGCCAAACAGCTTCAATCAATTTTCAAAAGGTTAAAAGATTGCAGCATCAAAACCTCGGATTAATGACAGGAGGCATGAAATGAACCCCCGTTCTGGCCTGCAATCCATAGAAGACAGAAGAGACAATAAAGCCCTTATGCAAGAAGAGAATTCTAAACGGCTTCCATCACTTTCAATGTTCTTATGAATAAAAACCCTCTTTAAACCAAGGTTGAAAAGAGAGAGCTTCACCCGCAATGTAAAAACCCTCAGAAAAATTATGGATATACAGACCCAGAACATGTAGCTTGGAAAAGAAAATGCCAAATAGATATTTACGAAATAATTAATGTCCATGAACATAGCAGAAATCAGGAAAAAAAGCTATCAGTACAATAGATCAACATTACCCAAAGCAAGAGTGGATCAGACTTTACACAGATGGATCAGCAACTATTGCAGTCAAAGACGATGGGGAAGGGATCTTTATGGAACGGCCAAACGGCTCTACAACATCACAGGCTTTTCCTATAGGTGCTGCTTGCTCAAACTACAAGGCTAAAGCAGAGGCCCTAAACTTGCAATAAAGCTACAAACGCTACGCTACACCATTTGTTCTTCTTCTACAAGCACTAAATAATCAAAAGTAAAAGATTTTTCCAAAGGTTAGCCAACTTCTGGAAGTGGTGGCAAACATTTTCCCCAAGATTTCTCTTCAGTGGATTCCTGTTCACTGCCAGATAAAGGACAACGAACAAGCTGACAGTCTGACCAAAGAAGAAAGTGCCATGAATCAAACTGAAATAGACATGTCTCTGAAAGTAAAGGCAGCAATCTACCAATGATGGCTTAAGAAACATCCAAGTTTCTCTAAAGAGGATGCCTTCCGTATCTGAATGGAGAGAAACACATGTCACAACAGATTGAACAAGCGCAGGTACACAAAGTTCAGAATTGGTACAACCCCCAACTGTGGAAATAGTGTCATACAGCTGAACACATACAATAGATCCACCGGAATCCAGATTTAACTGACTGCCAATATCATGGGAATGTAGAAGAAGAAGAAGAAGAAGAAGAAGAAGAAGAAGAAGAAGAAGAAGAAGAAGAAGAAGAAGAAGAAGAAGAAGAAGAAGAAGAAGAAGAAGAAGAAGAACAACAACAACAACAACAACAAGAACAACAACAACAACAACTCAATTCAAACATCTTTGGACAAAAACCTCTTCATGCCTATGGATCACGTTAACCATGGCCTCATATCATTTTTAGTTTGGCCCTCGTTAAATTAACTACAAACTAAACTCAAAGAAGCCTTCATGCATAGGCTGTAGAACGCATGTAATTGTATCGCGTAAGGACTTAAAGTATTGTGAAAAACAGCAATAAGAGGAAAATACGCAACAAACATTTTTAAATTTTCATATAAAGTTTAACATTGATTATAAGTATAAAATGATGTTAATAAATAAAGATTGTAAGCTCACCTGAGAATTTTATCTATAACCAAAAAGCCTGTGTTTGCTAATACTTATATTTACACAGACTTCTTATCATTTGGTCTTAAGTAGACCTTAGACTTCATTGGGTACATTTTTGTGTGATACTTATTAGCAGTCGATATGGCATGTATAATAAGGTTATATGGAGTGCCGATGTTAGGTATATCATACATGCCAGATAAAAGCATCATTTATTAATATAACTCACATATGAACAAGTGATAATCCTGCAACAGAATTCATAAAAAAAAAGAAAAGTGAAATTTCTATTTAGATATCTCGATCTGAGTTCAACAGGAAACAAGTCAGCAAAACAATCAATGTACAAAAACTATCTTGAACCCACCTTTGGTACTAGTTTTATCAAGTATGTAAAAAACAAATTGGTTGGTTTCCTTTTCTTTTTACAAATGTGCGTCTAATATCCAGAATGGTAAGGGATATTAAAAGAGTAATGCTAAATTTGAGATTGACGTCTTGTTTTGAATGCTTTCAAAGGGCCGTTACACTTTTACACAGCTTCAAGGAAATAAACACACTGATAAGAAAAAAAAACCAGGACAGCCCGTAAGGTTCAACAACTGAATTTAGGTTAAACTTTCAATGCCTCATACTTTTTCCGCCTAGGGTCCTGTTCACTGACCCAGAAAATCAATATAAGGTTTTGTGAGGCTGGATGAAGTTTGTTAAACAAGCTATAATAAGAGTTTAACCTGAGGCACTAGTACTATCCTCTATTTCAAAAATTTCAGGTTTAACTTTTACAGTACCAACATTGTAATTGTTAAAAAAAAACCTGTTCGCCACAATAGGCTTAGCAACAACACAGTTCTAATATTTTTAGGATTTGTTAATATCTCAGTTATCATAGGAGGCTAAATAAGAAGTAGTAGTAGTAGTAGTCGTCGTCGTCGTCGTCGTCGTCGTCGTCGTCGTCGTCGTCGTCGTCGTCGTCGTCGTCGTCGTCGTCGTCGTCGTCGTCGTCGTCGTCGTCGTAGTAGTAGTAGTAGTAGTAGTAGTAGTAGTAGTAGTAGTAGTAGTAGTAGTAGTAGTAGCAGCAAAAGCCAGCAATGAGTGAGTATGTGAAAGAGGGTCAGAGATTGAAACTTTGGTAGAATATAGATCTTGAGAGATGTAGATAAATAGAGTGGAAAGATGGCGATGACAGTATGGGAGAAGCGAGTTAGAGTTTAAGAAATACAAAAAGTACAGATGAGTACAGAGAGAGAGAGTAAGAGATATTAAGAGATAGAGAAAGAAAGAGAGAGAGAGGTAGAGATATAGATTGATAGATAGATAAATTGATAGATAAATAG
>JAWDGP010001735.1:0-14269 GCA_033675545.1 Elysia crispata | reverse complement strand
TGTCTATATTTCTGTCTCTGTTGTTCGCTGTCTCTGTAGACTAGGCCTGTAGAATAATGTCCGCCCTAACTGTCTATGTTTCTGTCTCTGTTGTTCGCTGTCTCTGTAGACTATGCCTGCAGAATGATGTTTGCCCTAACTGTCTATGTTTCTGTCTCTGTTGTTCGCTGTCTCTGTAGACTAGGCCTGTAGAATGATGTTTGCCCTAACTGTCTATATTTCTGTCTCTGTTGTTCCCTATCTCTGTACACTAGGCCTGTAGAATGATGTTTGCCCTAACTGTCTATATTTCTGTCTCTGTTGTTCCCTGTCTCTGTAGACTAGGCCTGTAGAATGATGTTTGCCCTAACTGTCTATATTTCTGTCTCTGTTGTTCCCTATCTCTGTAGACTAGGCCTGTAGAATGATGTCCGCCCTAACTGTCTATGTTTCTGTCTCTGTTGTTCGCTGTCTCTGTAGACTAGGCCTGTAGAATAATGTCCGCCCTAACTGTCTATGTTTCTGTCTCTGTTGTTCGCTGTCTCTGTAGACTAGGCCTGTAGAATGATGTCCGCTCTAACTGTCTATATTTCTGTGTCTGTTGTTCGCTGTCTCTGTAGACTAGGCCTGTAGAATGATGTTTGCCCTAACTGTCTATATTTCTGTTTCTGTTGTTCCCTGTCTCTGTAGACTAGGCCTGTAGAATGATGTTTGCCCTAACTGTCTATGTTTCTGTCTCTGTTGTCCCCTGTCTCTGTAGACTAGGCCTGTAGAATGATGTTTGCCCTAACTGTCTATGATTCTGTCTCTGTTGTTCCCTGTCTCTGTAGACTAGGCCTGTAGAATGATGTTTGCCCTAACTGTCTATGTTTCTGTCTCTGTTGTTCGCTGTCTCTGTAGACTAGGCCTGTAGAATGATGTTTGCCCTAACTGTCTATGTTTCTGTCTCTGTTGTTCCCTGTCTCTGTAGACTAGGCCTGTAGAATGATGTTTGCCCTAACTGTCTATGTTTCTGTCTCTGTAGACTAGGCCTGTAGAATGATGTTTGCCCTAACTGTCTATGTTTCTGTCTCTGTTGTTCGCTGTCTCTGTAGACTAGGCCTGTAGAATGATGTTTGCCCTAACTGTCTATGTTTCTGTCTCTGTAGACTAGGCCTGCAGAATAATGTCCGCCCTAACTGTCTATATTTCTGTCTCTGTTGTTCGCTGTCTCTGTAGACTAGGCCTGTAGAATGATGTTTGCCCTAACTGTCTATGTTTCTGTGTCTGTTGTTCCCTGTCTCTGTAGACTAGGCCTGTAGAATGATGTTTGCCCTAACTGTCTATATTTCTGTCTCTGTTGTTCCCTATCTCTGTAGACTAGGCCTGTAGAATGATGTCCGCCCTAACTGTCTATGTTTCTGTCTCTGTTGTTCGCTGTCTCTGTAGACTAGGCCTGTAGAATAATGTCCGCCCTAACTGTCTATGTTTCTGTCTCTGTTGTTCGCTGTCTCTGTAGACTAGGCCTGTAGAATGATGTTTGCCCTAACTGTCTATGTTTCTGTCTCTGTTGTTCGCTGTCTCTGTAGACTAGGCCTGTAGAATGATGTTTGCCCTAACTGTCTATGTTTCTGTCTCTGTAGACTAGGCCTGTAGAATGATGTTTGCCCTAACTGTCTATGTTTCTGTCTCTGTTGTTCGCTGTCTCTGTAGACTAGGCCTGTAGAATGATGTTTGCCCTAACTGTCTATGTTTCTGTCTCTGTAGACTAGGCCTGTAGAATAATGTCCGCCCTAACTGTCTATATTTCTGTCTCTGTTGTTCCCTATCTCTGTAGACTAGGCCTGTAGAATAATGTCCGCCCTAACTGTCTATGTTTCTGTCTCTGTTGTTCGCTGTCTCTGTAGACTAGGCCTGTAGAATGATGTTTGCCCTAACTGTCTATGTTTCTGTCTCTGTTGTTCGCTGTCTCTGTAGACTAGGCCTGTAGAATAATGTCCGCCCTAACTGTCTATGTTTCTGTCTCTGTTGTTCGCTGTCTCTGTAGACTAGGCCTGTAGAATGATGTTTGCCCTAACTGTCTATGTTTCTGTCTCTGTTGTTCGCTGTCTCTGTAGACTAGGCCTGTAGAATAATGTTTGCCCTAACTGTCTATGTTTCTGTCTCTGTTGTTCGCTGTCTCTGTAGACTAGGCCTGTAGAATGATGTTTGCCCTAACTGTCTATGTTTCTGTCTCTGTTGTCCCCTGTCTCTGTAGACTAGGCCTGTAGAATAATGTCCGCTCTAACTGTCTATGTTTCTGTCTCTGTTGTTCGCTGTCTCTGTAGACTAGGCCTGTAGAATGATGTTTGCCCTAACTGTCTATGTTTCTGTCTCTGTTGTTCGCTGTCTCTGTAGACTAGGCCTGTAGAATAATGTTTGCCCTAACTGTCTATATTTCTGTTTCTGTTGTTCCCTGTCTCTGTAGACTAGGCCTGTAGAATGATGTTTGCCCTAACTGTCTATGTTTCTGTCTCTGTTGTCCCCTGTCTCTGTAGACTAGGCCTGTAGAATGATGTTTGCCCTAACTGTCTATGTTTCTGTCTCTGTTGTTCCCTGTCTCTGTAGACTAGGCCTGTAGAATGATGTTTGCCCTAACTGTCTATGTTTCTGTCTCTGTTGTTCGCTGTCTCTGTAGACTAGGCCTGTAGAATGATGTTTGCCCTAACTGTCTATGTTTCTGTCTCTGTTGTTCGCTGTCTCTGTAGACTAGGCCTGTAGAATAATGTCCGCCCTAACTGTCTATGTTTCTGTCTCTGTTGTTCCCTGTCTCTGTAGACTAGGCCTGTAGAATAATGTCCGCCCTAACTGTCTATGTTTCTGTCTCTGTTGTTCCCTGTCTCTGTAGACTAGGCCTGTAGAATGATGTCCGCCCTAACTGTCTATGTTTCTGTCTCTGTTGTCCCCTGTCTCTGTAGACTAGGCCTGTAGAATGATGTTTGCCCTAACTGTCTATGTTTCTGTGTCTGTTGTTCCCTGTCTCTGTAGACTAGGCCTGTAGAATGATGTCCGCCCTAACTGTCTATGTTTCTGTCTCTGTAGACTAGGCCTGTAGAATGATGTCCGCCCTAACTGTCTATGTTTCTGTCTCTGTTGTTCCCTGTCTCTGTAGACTAGGCCTGTAGAATGATGTTTGCCCTAACTGTCTATGTTTCTGTCTCTGTAGACTAGGCCTGTAGAATGATGTTTGCCCTAACTGTCTATGTTTCTGTCTCTGTAGACTAGGCCTGTAGAATGATGTCCGCCCTAACTGTCTATGTTTCTGTCTCTGTTGTTCCCTGTCTCTGTAGACTAGGCCTGTAGAATGATGTTTGCCCTAACTGTCTATGTTTCTGTCTCTGTAGACTAGGCCTGTAGAATGATGTTTGCCCTAACTGTCTATGTTTCTGTCTCTGTTGTTCCCTGTCTCTGTAGACTAGGCCTGTAGAATGATGTTTGCCCTAACGGTCTATGTTTCTATCTCTGTAGAATAAGTCTGCAGAATAATGTCTTCCTCTCTGTCTCTGAGTGTCCCCTGTCTCTGTAGACTAGGCCTGTAGAATGATGTTTGCCCTAACTGTCTATGTTTCTGTCTCTGTAGAATAAGTCTGCAGAATAATGTCTTCCTCTCTGTCTCTGAGGGTCCCCTGTCTCTGTTGTTCGCTGTCTCTGTAGACTAGGCCTGTATAATAATGTTTGCCCTAACTGTCTATGTTTCTGTCTCTGTAGAATAAGTCTGCAGAATAATGTGTTCCTCTCTGTCTCTGAGGGTCCCCTGTCTCTGTTGTTCGCTGTCTCTGTAGACTAGGCCTGTAGAATGATGTTTGCCCTAACTGTCTATGTTTCTGTGTCTGTTGTTCCCTGTCTCCGTAGACTAGGCCTGTAGAATGATGTTTGCCCTAACTGTCTATGTTTCTGTGTCTGTAGTTTACTGTCTCAGTAGACTAGGCCTGTAGAATGATGTTTGCCCTAACTGTCTATGTTTCTGTCTCTGTAGACTAGGCCTGTAGAATGATGTTTGCCCTAACTGTCTATGTTTCTGTCTCTGTTGTTCCCTGTCTCTGTAGACTAGGCCTGTAGAATGATGTTTGCCCTAACTGTCTATGTTTCTGTCTCTGTAGACTAGGCCTGCAGAATAATGTCCGCCCTAACTGTCTATGTTTCTGTCACTGTTGTTCCCTGTCTCTGTAGAATAAGTCTGCAGAATAATGTCTTCCTCTCTGTCTCTGAGGGTCCCCTGTCTCTGTAGGCTAGGCTTTTAGAATGGTTTTTGCTCTTCCCGTCTTTTTCTGTCTCTGACCCTGTATTATTGTGTGTGCGTATCAGTCTCTCTCTCGTTCTCTTTCTGTTTCTCTCTATATATCTCTCTCTGTTTCGCTTCCTCTCAGTCTAGGTCAAAAGATTGTTCCCAATACCCAACATCTATCAATCCATCACTCAAAACATAAAAAGGAAAGAAAAAAATTGAAGTAGGACAAGTAAAAGTGTTTTAAAAGAGATTTGTGTTTTGACATTTTAAAATTAAAATTGAAACTGGGTGGTTTTGCCATTGCTATACGGCATTCTCATGTCTTCCCATTTTCTTTGTCATTACTATACCATATCCTTGTCCTACATTTTATTTTCTCCGTATCTTTTTATCCCTTTTTTTCTCTCTTAATCATCGCCATTCCTCCATCTCTTTTTCATCATTCTTGTATGAAGCTTCTTTCATCTCTTCCTCAACCCTCTACCCTTGTCCGTATGTTTTTATCTTTTCACTGCTTATATTTTATCAATTCACATATGTTCAAGTTTTGTCTTTTTTTTTCTTTATAATTATATTATGTATGATTTACAACGCAATAATTTTACTTACACTATTGGCGTTGTTAATTGCTGTAGCAGAATGCCTGAAGGTTGATATAACTGATTTTGCTGGATTGGTATACATGATTTTGATTTGGACATCAAATCCCAAGACGATGTATTTCCCGTCTGCTTTTCCGTTGAAGCCGAAAACCTTATAGGAAGAAAAGTTTTTTAAAAAGTTATGATGTAAAAATCATTTGCAGCACGTTTTCACTGTAGAATTTTTGTTTCTGCTTTTCTATAGGTTTCTTTTCCCCCTACAGCCAAAGCCGATGTTGTGAAGGAAAAAATATATATAATTTATGTAGGATGCGATTCTGGTCAATGTTGTAGAGGGTTCCGCCTTGAGATAATAATTATGGATGCATTATTGTTTTATCAACGGATCAAAGCTCAAAAAGAGGGCAGATAAACTTGGAACTTATCCATTTTCTTTAACAGGCGCATGAAATTTATATTTTAGGGATAAATATAAACATAATTTTCTTAATTCGATGAAAATTGACACATGCCATAAAAAAAGAGAGTGGCGATTTCCTGTACTCTTCAAAACTTTTTATACTTTCATATTGCTAAACATCAGGAAAAGTAAAAGATACGTCACAAAAATTAGTGTTTTACCCTATCAAAATAATACAACCGACTATTCATAAATTATGTTCAATCTTTTTGACTATTTTTAAGGACTGTGAATACTTGTAATTTCTTAGAGTGAAAGGGAAGAAAATCTTAGGTGTAAATTATTATTGATAATGAGATTTTTTTGTACGGTTTTCAAGATTTCCATTTTGATGTTAAAAAAAAAAAAAGAAATGTTTTCGATATTTGTTAGCATGCAAAATTTTCCCATTATGTTTGCCCCGATTAACTATATTTTTAGAAAAAGTAATAAATGAACTTGATAAAATAAAACATATTTTACTCAAAACAAAGAAGAAGCTTTACCTTTGTACTGGCTACATTCAGATTGCTAGAAGATCGTTTCGTGCCAAATTAGTTTTCTTCAAATCGTACACGATTACATTATTTGGAAAATATGTTTTAGTCCATGTTTCATTCCCAAATCAAGTAATTATCACCCATTTTATGAGTCCTCTGACATGTTTATCTTAAAACATGAAGAAGAGCGCGGATCAGACGTCTGTACGGGGGGGGGGGGGGCTGAGCGGACCAGTCGAATGAAAGACCAGTTTGAGCGGCTGCTGTTCAAATCTGAACATGGCCATCACTAATTTCATAAGATGTATACCATCCCTATCTCAGGCTCCACTTAGTGCCACGGACTCTGTCTAGAGAATCCAATACTCAGAATAACTTTCTTTGTTGAGTTTCACTGTTTCCCGTAGAATCTTATATAGGAAATAAAGAAGTTTGGATAAAAGACAAAACGAGGGAGTAAAACATAATATACCTATATTGATTATCTATGAGGTAGAGTCTCTCTAGTGATAAGGTGGTCCAATTGTTTTCTTTCAAGAAGAAAAAGGAATAGAAGCGAATAATATGAGGTGATTTGGAGAAGACACGGGTTTGCCTCAATCTGCCAGAAGTTGGAGGAAAGCTGTGATATAAAAGTTGCATGGCCGAAACGGATTTATATATTTTCATGTGGGTTGGGGGGGGGGGGGGTAGAGAAAGAAAAGGAAATCTGGTAAGGATAAGAGTGTTTGAAAGCAAAAGTGTAATAGGTGTACTATGATGATCGGAACAACAGATGTAGAAAACGATGAGCCTCTGGAGACGGGAACGATTCCTGTGTGGACAAGGAACTCACATAGAAAATAACCGAAGTAAAAAAATAAAAAGAATGAGAACAACGCATCTAGGGTAGTACTGGCCTTTACAGACGTGCTGGATACAGGTGATTTAGAGTACTGGCCTTTACAGACGTGCCGGATAAAGGTGATTTAGAGTACTGGCCTTTACAGATGTGCTGGATACAGGTGATTTAGAGTACTAGCCTTTACAGACGTGCTGGATACAGGTGATTTAGAGTACTGGCCTTTACAGACGTGCTGGATACAGGTGATTTAGAGTACTTGCCTTTACAGAAGTGCTAGATACAGGTGATTACAGAGTACTGGCCTTTACAGACGTGAAGGATACAGGTGATTTAGAGTACTGGCCTTTACAGACGTGCCGGATGCAGGTGATTTAGAGTACTGGCCTTTAGAGACGTGCTGGATACAGGTGATTTAGAGTACTTGCCTTTACAGAAGTGCTAGATACAGGTGATTTAGAGTACTGGCCTTTACAGAAGTGCTAGATACAGGTGATTTAGAGTACTTGCCTTTACAGACGTGCTAGATACAGGTGATTTAGAGTACTTGCCTTTACAGAAGTGCTAGATACAGGTGATTTAGACACAGACGTGCCGGATGCAGGTGATTTAGAGTACTGGCCTTTAGAGACGTGCTGGATACAGGTGATTTAGAGTACTGGCCTTTACAGAAGTGCTAGATACAGGTGATTACAGAGTACTGGCCTTTACAGAAGTGCTAGATACAGGTGATTTAGAGTACTGGCCTTTACAGAAGTGCTAGATACAGGTGATTTAGAGTACTTGCCTTTACAGAAGTGCTAGATACAGATGATTTAGAGTACTTGCCTTTACAGAAGTGCTAGATACAGGTGATTTAGACACAGACGTGCCGGATGCAGGTGATTTAGAGTACTGGCCTTTACAGACGTGCTAGATACAGGTGATTTAGAGTACTGGCCTTTACAGAAGTGCTAGATACAGGTGATTTAGAGTACTTGCCTTTACAGACGTGCTAGATGCAGGTGATTTAGAGTACTGGCCTTTACAGACGTGCTGGATTTAGGTGATTTAGAGTACTGGTCTTTACATACGTGAAGGGTACAGGTGATTACAGAGTACTGGCCTTTACAGACGTGAAGGATACAGGTGATTTAGAGTACTGGCCTTTAAAGACGTGCCGGATGCAGGTGAATTAGAGTACTGGCCTTTACAGACGTGCTGGATGCAGGTGATTTAGAGTACTGGCCTTTACAGAAGTGCTAGATACAGGTGATTTAGAGTACTTGCCTTTACAGACGTGCCGGATGCGGGTGATTAAGAGTACTGGCCTTTACAGACGTGCTGGATACAGGTGATTTAGTGTACTGGCCTTTACAGACGTGCTGAATACAGGTGATTTAGAGTACTGGCCTTTACAGACGTGCTGGATACAGGTGATTTAGAGTACTGGCCTTTACAGACGTGCCGGATACAGGTGATTTAGAGTACTGGCCTTTACAGACGTGCTGGATGCAGATGATTTAGAGTACTGGCCTTTACAGACGTGCCGGATGCAGGTGATTTAGAGTACTGGCCTTTACAGACGTGCAGGATAAAGGTGATTTAGAGTACTGGCCTTTACAGATGTGCTGGATACAGGTGATTTAGAGTACTGGCCTTTACAGACGTGCTGGATCCAGGTGATTTAGAGTACTGGCCTTTAC
Organism: Elysia crispata; assembly: GCA_033675545.1. NCBI lineage: Eukaryota > Metazoa > Mollusca > Gastropoda > Plakobranchidae > Elysia > Elysia crispata. Next base: position 5,977 of record JAWDGP010001735.1, on the reverse strand, counting down.
AGACGTGCTGGATACAGGTGATTTAGAGTACCGGTCTTTACAGACGTGAAGGATACAGGTGATTACAGAGTACTGGCCTTTACAGACGTGAAGGATACAGGTGATTTAGAGTACTGGCCTTTACAGACGTGAAGGATACAGATGATTTAGAGTACTGGCCTTTACAGACGTGCCGGATGCAGGTGATTTAGAGTACTGGCCTTTACAGACGTGCCGGATAAAGGTGATTTAGAGTACTGGCCTTTACAGATGTGCTGGATACAGGTGATTTAGAGTACTAGCCTTTAGAGACGTGCTGGATACAGGTGATTTAGAGTACTGGCCTTTACAGACGTGCAGGATACAGGTGATTTAGAGTACTGGTCTTTACAGACGTGAAGGATACAGGTGATTACAGAGTACTGGCCTTTACAGACGTGAAGGATACAGGTGATTTAGAGTACTGGCCTTTACAGACGTGAAGGATACAGATGATTTAGAGTACTGGCCTTTACAGACGTGCCGGATGCAGGTGATTTAGAGTACTGGCCTTTACAGACGTGCCGGATAAAGGTGATTTAGAGTACTGGCCTTTACAGACGTGCAGGATACAGGTGATTTAGAGTACTAGCCTTTACAGACGTGCTGGATACAGGTGATTTAGAGTACTGGCCTTTACAGACGTGCTGGATACAGGTGATTTAGAGTACTTGCCTTTACAGAAGTGCTAGATACAGGTGATTACAGAGTACTGGCCTTTACAGACGTGCCGGATGCAGGTGATTTAGAGTACTGGCCTTTAGAGACGTGCTGGATACAGGTGATTTAGAGTACTTGCCTTTACAGAAGTGCTGGATACAGGTGATTTAGTCTACTTGCCGTTACAGACGTGCTGGATACAGGTGATTTAGAGTACTGGCCTTTACAGACGTGAAGGATACAGGTGATTTAGAGTACTGGCCTTTACAGACGTGCCGGATGCAGGTGATTTAGAGTACTGGCCTTTACAGACGTGCCGGATGCAGGTGATTTAGAGTACTGGCCTTTACAGACGTGCTGGATATAGGTGATTTAGAGTACTTGCCTTTACAGAAGTGCTAGATACAGGTGATTTAGAGTACTGGCCTTTACAGACGTGCTGGATACAGGTGATTTAGAGTACTGGCCTTTACAGAAGTGCTAGATACAGGTAATTTAGAGTACTTGCCTTTACAGAAGTGCTAGATACAGGTGATTTAGAGTACTTGCCTTTACAGAAGTGCTAGATACAGGTGATTTAGAGTACTGGCCTTTACAGACGTGCTGGATGCAGGTGATTTAGAGTACTGGCCTTTACTGAAGTTCTAGATACAGGTAATTTAGAGTACTGGCCTTTACAGAAGTGCTAGATACAGGTGATTTAGAGTACTGACCTTTACAGACGTGCTGGATACAGGTGATTTAGAGTACTGGCCTTTACAGAAGTGCTAGATACAGGTGATTTAGAGTACTTGCCTTTACAGAAGTGCTAGATACAGGTGATTTAGAGTACTTGCCTTTACAGACGTGCCGGATGCAGGTTATTTAGAGTACTGACCTTTACAGACGTGCCGGATGCAGGTGATTTAGAGTACTGGCCTTTACAGACGTGCTGGATACAGGTGATTTAGAGTTCTTGCCTTTACAGAAGTGCTGGATACAGGTGATTTAGTCAACTTGCCGTTACAGACGTGCTGGATACAGGTGATTTAGAGTACTGGCCTTTACAGAAGTGCTAGATACAGGTGATTTAGAGTACTTGCCTTTACAGAAGTGCTAGATACAGGTGATTTAGAGTACTTGCCTTTACAGACGTGCCGGATGCAAGTTTTTTAGAGTACTGACCTTTACAGACGTGCTGGATACAGGTGATTTAGAGTACTGGCCTTTACAGAAGTGCTAGATACAGGTGATTTAGACGTTGGCCCCTCCAAGAAGAAGAAGAATTAGCTCTACCCCCTCCCCACTCGTCCCTTCTCTTTAAAGAAATGTTAACTTCAAGAATAACTGGAACTATTCCTTCCACCCCTCCTCCCTTCTCTTTACAGAAATGTTAACTTAAAGAATAACGGACCATTCCTTCCACCCCTCCTCCCTTTTCTTAACAAAAATGTTAACTTTAAGAAAAACCTGGACCACTTCTTCCACCCCTCCTCCACTTCAGGCCATTCCGCCATCCCATGCGGTTTGTGTATGTTCTTATGGTTCTCAGAATATGGACGACACCCTTTTTAGAAATGTTCTCAAAAATATTATTAATATTATTAAAAAAATGTACATGGACTAGACACAGACCAAGTTCCAGTGTTCTCTAGCGAATCTCACGCTTGTATTAATTCTAAGAGATTTTTTGCATCTCAAATATTCATGTCCTAATACCAATGCCCAGAAATGGATTGTATAAGGCTTCGCAGATGGGGAATTTCCAGACATTTAGAGTAAACTAGGTGTAGCAAGAAGCCTCTGATTGAAATTCTCTTTTTCCAATCTAAGTCTGTATGTTGTCGTTTCCTATTTAGAAATAATTTTCTCTGAAGTATTTCGGTATGAGTAATATATTTTTTTTAAATAATGTTGTATGAGTCAAAGGCATTAAGATAAGATTTTTACCAGAAATCAAATTAAACATCTTTATAACTATTGTGAAAGTCATTGTTTTTTCCATTTAAGTTACTTTAGGAAAGAAAATACATAGAACCATTAATTCATCCATTGTAAAGCAAATAGATACTTCAAGCTTTCTCCCACTAAATGAATCGCGCAAACATCTTAATGTTAATGCTGGGGTGAGATAATCGGAAATTGATATGCCGACTAAATCCTTTTGAAATATCATTTCCTTTAAAACCCTACCCGCTGGTGTGAAAGTCTTACCTTGGATTCACACGTTCCGATGAGGTCACCAAACTTGTTTTTCAGGTCCGTCCTGACGTGAGTGACCATGTAGCGACACGGGAAGGGAAAGTTCTCCACTTCACCGCTGAACGTCCTCAGAGAAGGGTCGCTCTTTAGTTCACAAACCATGCTTTCTATTAATGGAGAGGAAGTGGAAATTCTATAAATTCTATACTTTACAGGCCTTATTCATTTCAACGAATCTTACTTCTTTTAAGGGTTTTACATAATTATGGAAACGTTTGTTTTTTTTTAAGGGGGTAGGGGGTGGGCTAGTCATTGCATTAGTCTTCTTCTGGTAAATGTAAGATCTAATTATTCACAAACTGGGATTTTCGTTGAAAGGAAAAACAAAAGTAGTTTTACGTATGAAACTTTGAAAAAGATCGCCTGAAATACATAAACAAATTTTATTTGTTTTTCTTGTATTTTTTTGTTTTGTTTTTGAAGACACAAACATTTAATTTGTGTTTATCCGACAATTCAAATAATCAAGAAATGAAAGTATGATACGAGAGGAAAAAAAGAAAATGTGCATAGCAGTAGAAAAAAAAAGATTAAGGGGAATAATTTTTTTTTATTATTCTTATTTTAACATGGTATGAACATCTTCCTTTGAAAATAATGTAAGACGATATCTCTCAACAAAAAATCTCAATTTTCAAAAACTAGACTGATAAGATTAAAGATTAAAGCTAGTGTTATGCAATATCAGTTAAAGAAAAAATGCAATAACTATCCTAAATAATGCACGGCAACTGCTTTGCAGGTTAAGAAAAATACAGAGGGATGCACTTGGAAAAATATTCGAGTGAAGTTTATCTCAGGTGACAACGCAAAGATTTCTGGGATACGAAGAAAATCTTTTCGAGGGCTAAAACAGCAAGAAAAATGTAAGAAAAAGTTTGATTAACCATTTCGGCAGCAGATGAAAAAGTATGTCATAGATGGAAATTTTGATTTATTGCTGCAGTACAAAAATTTAAAAAAAAAACACTGCATTTTTTATAAGTTCATAAACGAAGAACTAGTCATCTCTTTTGAGAAATAATATAAGGAACCGAATATTAATCAAATAATGACATAGATACCTCTGGAACATTTTTTGAAATTTACGAAGAATGATGATAATCCTATGAAATTGACGACTTACTATCTTGGTAGCACCGGAAGTCTCCTTTAGCTTCTTCGTGGATTTCCTTACAGACACAAGCTCCGTTCGTGCAGGTCGCCTCCTGTTGGATACACGTTCTGCCAGTCGAGCCACAGGTCACCCTGTTCGCGAAAGACCCAGGATTGGCTGTAAGGGGCGGCAAAAATTAGAATTTTAAACAAAATTAATGATGTTTTGGACAAAAACACGGCAGTGGCTGGATCTAGAACTCAATAGAACACGACCGTCTGAAGGCATAACAGTACAATGGGCAGAAATTGCTTTAAGTTATCTAAAAGAACAAGATTAAGATTTGAAGTAAATGTGACATCGCGTTTTTTAATTCTTCTTGAGGACTCAATTTTTAATGGAATTCATTAAAATCTAGCTACTGAAGATGTTTGTTTTCAATGTATTGTGTTTTTTGTAATGGTTGCTTAATCAAAATACGCAATAGTGTAGCCCAGTTTTCAATTTATTTGTCCTTTAAAAACTTAATACAGCTTTAGCTGCAAAAGTCAAAGTCTGCAAGTGTATACTATAGATTTGATTGTATTCGGGGCCGATACTTTACAGGTTTAGAGGGAATATTAATATAGGCCTTTTGTAGGTGTATGTGTGCGTCTTTCCATGGTTCAAATACCGTTGGTAGTAAAAGGTGATATCATACTGCGTTCAGGTTTCATTATTTTTTCTTCAATTCAGGCTTTAAAGTATGAAAGGGGAGAGAAATGACTTCGATTTAGCTTTGAAACAGTTACTGCAATAGCATGTTTATCAGAGTATTAGGAACATAGGCTACTTAGAAAGGAAAGAGAGAAAGTGCAGAAACAGAGAGATAGTGAGAAAGATAGAAAGAGAGAAAGAAATAGATAGATAGATAGATAGATAGAGAGAGAGAGAGAGAGAGAGAGAGAGAGAGAGAGAGAGAGAGAGAGAGAGAGAGAGAGAGAGAGAGAGAGAGAGAGAGAGAGAGATTCGATGTTGAGGCTAGGAATATCAAAACCCTAAACTCACTGAACATTTATTTGTCACTGATATTGAAAAATCAAATCTCTTGAGATGATCAGTTTTAATTTTAAGAAAACTAAGAAACTGTTTCTTTGTGAAACATAAACAAACTTAACGGAAAAATATTGCCTCACTTAGATTTACTTAAAGAGGAAAATGTGGTTGCTGTGACTGTAGTAGTCGTAGTAGTAGTAGTAGTAGTAGTAGTAGTAGTAGTAGTAGTAGTAGTAGTAGTAGTAGTAGTAGTAGCAGTAGTAGTAGTAGTAGCAACAGTTAGAAACAGTAGTAGTAGTAGTAGTAGTAGTAGTAGTAGTAGTAGTAGTAGTAGTAGTAGTAGTAGTAGTAGTAGTAGTAGTAGTAGTAGTAGTAGTAGTAGTTGTAGTAGTAGTAGTAGTAATAGTCGTAGTAGTTGTTGTAGCAGTAGTTGCTGTAATAGTAGAAGTAGTAGTAGTAGTAGAAGAAGAAGAAGAAGAAGAAGAAGAAGAAGAAGAAGAAGAAGAAGAAGAAGAAGAAGAAGAAGAAGAAGAAGAAGAAGAAGAAGAAGAAGAAGAAGAAGAAGAAGAAGAAGAAGAAGCAGAAGAAGTAGTAGTAGTTGTTGTTGTAGTAGTAGCAACTTGATCATTTATTTCATTTTTTCTCTCGCTATGAGAGCATTTTCAATCATTAAAACGGTTATATCAATCGCGTTATGAACAGGAAAAATAATAATTAAAAAATGATGATAAAGTAACTTTACATTATTTATAGAACAACATTGGCAAAGAAAAAGAATGATAAGAAAAAGCCTATTTAATATTAAAATTATGATCTTTATAACAAAGCTGATGATAATGATTAATATGATAATTATAGTGGCATTGTAATGAAGAATGACAAAATTAGCCATGAGAATGATTATAATAGAAATATGAATGTATTAAT
>JAWDGP010001734.1:0-53998 GCA_033675545.1 Elysia crispata | reverse complement strand
TGTATGTGAGGGGAGAAGAGCTTTGTGTGTATGTGAGGGGAGAAAAGGTGTGTGTGTGTGAGGGGGAGAAAAGGTTTGTGTGTATGTGAGGAGAGAAGGTGTGTGTGCAGGGGAGAAAAGGCTTGTGGGGAGTGTGAGAGAGAGGTCTGGCATGTGTATGTGTAAGGGAGAGAGAAGGTGTGTGTATGTGAGGGGAGAAGAGCTGTGTGTGTATGTGAGGGGAGAAAAGGTGTGTGTGTGAGGGGGAGAAAAGGTGTGTGTGTATGTGAGAAGAGAAGGTGTGTGTGTGTATTCAGGGGAGAAAAGGTTGTGTATGTGAGGCGAGAAGAGCTGTGTGTGTATGTGAGGGGAGAAAAGGTGTGTGTGTGTGTGAGGGGAGAAAAGGTGTGTGTGTATGTGAGGAGAGAAGGTGTGTGTGTATGGGAGGAGAGAAGGTGTGTGTGTATGTGAGGGGAGAAGAGCTGTGTGTGTATGTGAGGGGAGAAAAGGTGTGTGTGTATGTGAGGGGAGAAAAGGTGTGTGTGTATGTGAGGGGAGAAAAGGTGTGTGTGTATGTGAGGGGAGAAAAGGTGAGTGTGTATGTGAGGGGAGAAAAGGTGTGTGTGTATGTGAGGGAAGAAAAGGTGTGTGTGTATTTGAGGGGAGAAGAGCTGTGTGTATGTGAGGGGAGAAAAGGTGTGTGTGTATGTGTGGGGAGAAAAGGTGAGTGTGTATGTGAGGGGAGAAAAGGTGAGTGTGTATGTGAGGGGAGAAAAGCTGTGTGTGTGTGTATGTGTGGGGAGAAAAGGTGAGTGTGTATGTGTGGGGAGAAAAGGTGAGTGTGTATGTGAGGGGAGAAAAGCTGTGTGTGTGTGTATGTGTGGGGAGAAAAGGTGAGTGTGTATGTGAGGGGAGAAAAGGTGAGTGTGTATGTGAGGGGAGAAAAGCTGTGTGTGTGTGTATGTGTGGGGAGAAAAGGTGAGTGTGTATGTGTGGGGAGAAAAGGTGAGTGTGTATGTGAGGGAAGAAAAGGTGAGTGTGTATGTGAGGGGAGAAAAGCTGTGTGTGTGTGTATGTGTGGGGAGAAAAGGTGAGTGTGTATGTGTGGGGAGAAAAGGTGAGTGTGTATGTGAGGGGAGAAAAGGTATGTGTGTATGTGAGGGGAGAAAAGGTGAGTGTGTATATGAGGGGAGAAAAGGTGTGTGTGTATGTGAGGGGAGAAAAGGTGTGTGTGTATGTGAGGGGAGAAAAGGTGAGTGTGTATATGAGGGGAGAAAAGGTATGTGTGTATGTGTGGGGAGAAAAGGTATGTGTGTATGTGTGGGGAGAAAAGGTGAGTGTGTATATGAGGGGAGAAAAGGTATGTGTGTATGTGTGGGGAGAAAAGGTGAGTGTGTATGTGTGGGGAGAAAAGGTGAGTGTGTATGTGAGGGGAGAAAAGGTATGTGTGTATGTGTGGGAAGAAAAGGTGAGTGTGTATATGAGGGGAGAAAAGGTATGTGTGTATGTGTGGGGAGGGGCAGAGATTCAAACCATAAACGCATTACATTTACAGAAACTGAATTCAGTGCTGCGTTTTCTTAAAACCAATGAGAAATATAGACTCAAACTTAGCTTCGTTTACACAGCTGTAGGGTCAATATGCTGCGCAGTCTTCTCAGGTCATCCAGGAAAATATTTTCAGGGCCGACTATTTCATTAATTCAAAGCGCTTCATGCGAGCAGCTATTCTTGCGTGCTAGCTTGGAATCTCATCTGAAAGATAAAATCATCATAGAAGCTACCAAATAATATCCACAAATCACGAATGCAAGTTTTACATTTTTGTCGCTATCAGGCTTCTCTAAAAGTGAAGTACATGGGAAAGATAATCTCAGTAGATAAATCCCTCAAAGTAATATTTAATATGTATACTTTCAAAAGAAACCGAAGGTGCGAAAATAGCGCCTAAAGTCAATAGAAGTAATTATTCCAGCAGTTGTGGCGGCAGCAGCACGAGTAGAAGCAGCAGTAATATAACTAACAATAATCAAGGAAGTAGTAGTAGTAGTAGTAGTAGTAGTAGTAGTAGTAGTAGTAGTAGTAGTAGTAGTAGTAGTAGTAGTAGTAGTAGTAGTAGTAGTAGTAGTAGTAGTACTAGTAGTAGTAGTAGTAGTAACAGCAGCAGCAGTAGAAGCACCAGTAGTAGTAGTAGTAGTAGTAGTAGTAGTAGTAGTAGTAGGAGTAGTAGTAGTAGTAGTAGTAGTAGTAGTAACAGGAGCAGCAGCAGCAGTAGAAGCACCGGTAGTAGAAGTATTAGTAGTAGTAGTATTAGTAGTAGTAGTAGTAGTAGTAGTAGTAGTAGTAGTAGTAGTAGTAGTAGTAGTAGTAGTAGTAGTAGTAGTAGTAGTAGTAGTAGTAGTAACAGGAGCAGCAGCAGCAGTAGAAGCACCGGTAGTAGTAGTAGTAGTAGTAGTAGTAGTAGTAGTAGTAGTAGTAGTAGTAGTAGTAGTAGTAGTAGTAGTAGTAGTAGTAGTAGTAGCAGCAGCAGGAGCAGCAGCAGGAGCAGCAGCAGCAGTTGTTGTTATCTTGAAATGTCCGACCAATGCTCACGCAAGTGCACGACCTTACATTAGTTCTTACATTTACTTTCAACAGAATAAAATAATTTTGAAAGCCTTTAATTGTAGCTATACACCAAATAAAAATAATTAGCAGAAATATGCTGAATCCAACGACATGTATCATAATCCGGTACAAAGTCATGTTGGCGCCAGACGGATATCTTGCCCTTTACTCTACACGACATGTATCTCACCTGATATTTTTCAAACTACGAGCTTGATCGTCTTCTGAACTTGATAAAGAAAGGGCAAAAATGTTAAACCTAGTATAGATGAAGCTGTGCTTTGTAGATTCATATCACAGATTTGACCAGATCTTTATTCGAGGCTTGAAAAGAATGTTTGAAAACCAGTAGCTGATGAAGCCATTAAATGTTAATTCTAACAGGTGTAGACCAAGAGTAAGCGTTCTCTAAGTCTTTCACACCGGTCCAAAATGGAGAAGTGAGCAAGGAAATTTTAAACACGTGTAAATGCCAACGAGTGTGTTTAGTGTTAGCTACTTTTTTACGTCAAACTTCAAGGACATAGTTTGACGCCTCTCTTGTAATTTACTTTAGTCACTGCAAGGCCTCGACATCCGGTTTGAAAATAAAAGAAGAACGATTATATTCTTTTCATGAGCCAATTAGAATCTGTGCTTCATAAAAAAATAACTACTCATTATAATTGACTTGAAAGGCGTAAGGCTAATTTTCACGCTCACCCAACCCACTCCGGCCCAATCATAACTAGCCGTTAGTTTTTGTAACACACCCATGTAAAGACTTTGAAGGATTTTTAATCTCAGCTGAAGGTTACTGGAAAATATAGAATAATTACAAATTGATCATTACTGACGTCTCAAGGTCTCTCTTTGTCTATTTAAGAAGAGAAAAGAATAAAGTAACTATAACTATGTATAGCCATTGCAGGTCCCAGTCCGGAATCAATGTATCTAATGATCATGCTATGTAGAGGTTGCCTGCGAGTTCTGCTCACTACCGTCCGCCGTTCGGTGACTCACCTTGCCGCATGTTTGACGACAGCGAAACTGTTCTGTCTAACGCCACCTTCACAAGGTAGCGTTGCCTTTGTTGAGGAATCATAATTATTATTAATTAGAGTAAATAACACGGCGGTCGTTTTATGTGAAATATTATTGTATGATCAAATTATTTTTTTTTTCGAGGAAATTGAAGTAAGGAATTTTGGGGAGAGAGAGAGAGAGAGAGAGAGAGAGAGAGAGAGAGAGAGAGAGAGAGAGAGAGAGAGAGAGAGAGAGAGAGAGAGAGAGAGAGAGAGAGAGAGAGAGAGAGAGAGAAGGGCATAGAAAGGGAAGTAGACACATATACAAACATGCAAACAAATATATAGTTTGTCAGAGGTATGCTCCTACAAATAAACAGCTAACTGATGGCCACAATCTTTATCTACTTTATTTGGAGCCGTGTCAATCACTTCATTGTTATCATTCAAAGTGACGAGGTTCTTCCATTCTTTTTTTACTGCGTTCGTCACTGCCTGATTTTCAAAATAAATCCTAGCGTAATTTCCTATTTCATTTCTTATCTCATCAATGCTTTTTCCATGAGTTCCCAATCAACATTTGTGATATATATCTGATCCCTCCCATAATCCATTTCTTTATTCAAAGGGGTTTGTTTTTATATCTCATTTCGGTGGTGTAAAATAATAGTTGTTTTCTTATCCTTCCTTCTTCTGATTCGAATTCTCTTACATACATGCTTTTGTCAAAATCTAACCGTATAGCAATAACAATTTTCCAAAATTCTGACTGTACACACTCTACCACAAAAACTTCTTTTGCCTTAACAGTTGCCTCTGTCAGGTACGTAAAACTACCAAGGGTCTGGCAGAGATGTTTTATCAACTGTCCTGGGGTACTTTCTTTTATAGTTTCCAAGCAGGCCTTTTGAAACCATCTTATGCAAAAAGCACTTTGTTGGTCTTTTATGCTAATTGCTCCCAGTCCCCCATCTACGGGCGCCTTACATGAGTTATTTCTTTTAATTTTTTTAAACGCTTTTTTGTTAGTGTGCTTTTTCTTCCATAAAAATGAGAATATTGTACTGTCTATTTGTGCTAAAACTTCTTTCGGCAGAGTAAGCGCTTGTATAACATAATTAATTTTTGATAATAGGAAAGTTTTTGCAATAATAACTTTGCCATACAGAGATAAATTTCTTCTGGACCATCTTTGAGCACTAAGTTTGATGGCATTGATCTGTTCTGTCCAGTGTTGTTTGATTTTGGATGCCTCTATCTTGGAGTTAAAATAAACTCCTAAAACTTTTATATTTTCTTCTGCTTTTGCCCATGCAATACCTTTTCCGCCCTCTGTATTATATTTGGATTTTCCAACCCATAAACCTACAGATTTTTGTTTGTTAAGATTTAGGCCTGATATTTTTGCAAATTCACCAATTTCTCGTAACGCTCTATTTGAATCTGTTTTCTTTTTTAATAGTAGCGTCATATCTTCCGCATATTGTAGGAGTTTAAGATTGTCATGCGATATCGAATCTTTCAATATACCTTTTATATCTTCATTACTTCTGATAAAGTAGATAAAGTTAGCGACATCACTGAAAACATCTTTAAACTTAGAAAGAAGGCAATTAAAGAAACTCTCATAAACAGAAGGAGCACAACTGTCTGCAGTGTAGGATTTTGGAAACGAAAGTATGGCACAGATATTCTAAATTGCTTTGGTATTGCGATAACAGCGAGTATAAAATCAAGATTACGACTGCTTCATTTCAAAATATTACACAACATTTATCCGGCTAACGTACTTTTATATAAATAAAAATAAAGACAACTAATAAATGCGAATACTGCAAAACGTTTGACTTTATTGAGCAATTCTTTTTTGCCCAAAACTTCAAGGATTTTGGAAACATGTGGACACTGTAATTTTTTCAAAGCTTAATGGAAAGACCGTATTGATGAAAAGGTTGCTCTTTTTGGTGTACTGAGCAACGATCTGTTTGAGGTAGAAGATAAATGTATTGATAATATCAACATGTCTTTATTGGGTGCGAAGATGTGTATCAGCAAGGCAAAATATGGGAAATTGAACAAGCCAACTATAATATTCGACACAGAAATGGTTTTAAGAGAAAAATATTTTAGAATATAAAAATAAATTTAAAAAATTGATAAAAGAATGAGTAGGGTAGTTGAGCAAAAGTTAAGACATACTTATATTACTTCAGTAAGTTTTCCTACAGGTAAGAATAAGCATTTTACGATAAGATAGAAATTCGATGACCACTTTGATGTCTTTGTTTGTTGGTAAGAGATGATTAATATGATGAACACTCTTATGACTTGAATTATTCGTAAGAGATGATCAATACGAATTAAAACTGTTATGATTTTGTTTTGTTTTGTTTTTTGTTTGGTAAGAGATGATCAATGTGAAGACAAGTTGTATGACTTTTATTATTGGTAAATAGTATTTGTTTTGAAAAAAATTAAAAAAAAAAAACTCATGATCCAATTATGCAGAACTATCTTTATTACTCTGCCTGACAAATTATCAATGAACTCCATTTTTAACGTAAGAAGAATATCAAAACTAACCTTGGGGTGAAAAAAAAAAGAACAACTATTGCCAAACTTAGTTGTTTCAAACTTATAAGTAAAAAAAAAAAAAAAGTATCAAAATAGGCTTTTTTCAGCTTCAACATTACTTAACTGAATCATTCTCTTTAAGAGTGATGAAAGGCTTTTATATTGTAACTCTACCTTTTTTTTTTTCTTATTGTTCATCTTATTTAAGTAATAAGGTCTACTTATTTTATTTTAATGTCTTTTTTGATGTTGTAGATGTCATTCTCATTTCTTCTGCTGTGAAGTAGTACTATATTTTTGATAACTGATACTTAATTGATGTAGACTTAAATCCATTCATTATGTATTATAAAATTGACGCACTTTCGTAAAGTGTAAGATCTAAAATTTAGATTTTATCTGATTTATCTATGATAAACCTAAGCTTGGTGTTTACTTATTCATCTGTATTGATCGTGTCAGCTATTATAATAAATAAATAAATGAAACAAAGAGATAGATCGAGATAAAATTAATATAAATATGAAAACGAGAATTTTTAGGGGAAACATAGAAGAAATTAGAAATAAGTTTGTTGTCTAGATCTATGTCTATGCTCAATATTGCTTTTTAAAATAGACCAAATCAGTAAATGCCTAATGTATTTAAAGATCCTTATAAGCGCTCATTAGAAGAAAATTCTAAAAATAAAATTCCAGCAAAAAAAAAAGACTGTCTTGCTTGATTCCATAACTTACGATTTGTCTAAATCTGCACGAAAATGGATTTTTCATGCGATTTGTTAACATATTTGCATTTTACAAAGATAGCTATCCTCATAGAGCGAAAAACAACATTGTTTATCAATTTACACTTTGACAGGAATATGTAGAAGAATACAAACCTTTTAATGCCAGCAACATAAATGAAGTAACACTGGTCTTTGAAGGCCATGTCTTGGTAATGCTTAGTGTGGACTCTCACCTTCCAATGCCACCCTGTTTCACTGTAACCAAAGAGGCACGATTGTTATGTCTTCATAATGGACAGTCTATTCCAACCAATAAAATAAATACAACATATGCTTCAAGTATGACGACCATAGATAGTTATCTTTTTTTTTTTTTTTTGACACATATTAAGAAGAAGCGAACAAAACCATGAAACTCTATATAATTTCACTAATTTTGATGCAGGGTTCACACAGAGAGAAAGAGAGAGAGAGAGAGAGAGAGAGAGAGAGAGAGAGAGAGAGAGAGAGAGAGAGAGAGAGAGAGAGAGAGAGAGAGAGAGAGAGAGAGAGAGAGAGAGAGAATTACATCTTGTCTAAAAACATTGCTTTCTCGATCTCATGCCTCAATTAGTTAAGAACTTTCATAATTCTTGATGCCCAGTCTTTGTCCCTTGATATGTTTCATGTCCCTTACATTTCTTGAGGAACCTTGTCAAAGTTTGTTCTTAGAATCTCCTGACTCGTTCAAGCGCAAAATTGCCAGCTCTCGTATCTCGGTAGTCAATCAGAGAGGACAGATAATTATGCTGGGTCAATTAATGCCTCGATCCATGTCCCCAGCTCCTTCACCAGGTCGCGACTGCGTCTGGTTGACTGTCTGGACAGGACTGTAGAGGTGGCCGCCGATACCCACACAGCCTGCGCGCGTCGCCTGGTTTTACTAGGGAGGATAATTATAGATAATACTGCTCTGGAAGTGAATCCCATTCTATGAAAAGTTCGTTTTTATGGAAAGGAGTTAGAAAAAAAAAACAAAAAACAAAAACAATAGCCATTCAGCATTTGTGGCATTACTTTTAACTTGAAAAAAAAAAAAGGTCTATCATACTCAATTTGAGGAAAAGAAAATGTATGGGAGACAAGGTAAAAGAACTTGTTTTCAGCACCATATCTTTTTTTTTCTTATTTTCCTGTGGTGAAAATTCTCTAAGATGGCCATTCCCACTACTCTGCTGTGTCTATGACTGTATGAGACGAAAATGAGACAATACAAACCAGTAAACCTCGATAAGTTGATTAGTTTTGAGACGAGTAAGTTTCCTGAAGAATCTGCTCAGAGTTATCGGGTTTTGATCAGCCCAAGGATGGCACTGGTTCGATGTTATTCTACCGAACAATCGGTATGTTTCAACCAAGAGTTTAAATTAACTCTTTGGTCCCCGACTAAACTGTTTACCGACAAAAATTTTAACTTTTAAGGTCTCCTTTTGAGCAGACCTGGTTCGGCACAGGATATCTGTAAATATCTGCTTCTCTCATAGAATATTCTAAATTATCCTAAATCTGCTATAGGTAAGTTTTTTAAAACCGTGTACATAAAGCAGCGCTAAGCATAATATAATTACGATCTTGTTGCTTTACAAAAATAAAAGAATTATTCCTTGCAAAATAAAAAAAAATGTTGCGAAATGTAAAAAATTGAAATAGAGAACAACAGCAGAAACACAACATTAACTGCTATAGAAACAATAAAAAAAAAATAACTGGATATTTTTTAACCTGTTTTCATGATTGCAAAGACATAAAATCGCTGGTAAAAACTAGAATTAACTTTTTTATTCAAACTAGAACAGCCAGTAATCGTGGCAAAATGTGCTACAAACTCAACAATCGCTAGGCAAAGAAACATAACTTCTTAACATACACTGTTGGTTTCTATTTGGTATGACCTAGATCGATCATTCTAATGATGCAGAAATTATTAAAAAAAAAAAAAAAAAAAGAAAAAAAAATCCTCGATGAAAAAAGTGGAAAAAAAAACCAAGCAAATAATAACCACCGAACACAGCGTGCCTGCTTAGTTAAAAAAAACAAAACAAAAACAGATCAATTTATTACTGGCCGCTAGGACCTCAGGACATATTGATAACCCATAGCTGCCTGAAGGGTTTATAGAATGAAAACAAAACGGACGTGGAGGAATGACCGCGTTGATGAAAAGTGATGCAGGATTCAGGCCTTTTGAAAACAAGACGTAAGAAAGAGGAAGGAAAAGTAAAGACGAGGGTGTGTGAGTAAAGGGTAGGTGGGTGGGATAGGATAAAGAGATTATCGATTAGTGAGAAGCAGACAATATTTAAAAATGTGTTTAGTAGTAGTAGTAGTAGTAGTAGTAGTAATAGTAGTAGTAGTAGTAGTAGTAGTAGTAGTAGTAGTAGTAGTAGTAGTAGTAGTAGTAGTAGTAGTAGTAGTAGTAGTAGTAGTAGTAGTAGTAGTAGTAGTAGTAGTAGTAGTAGTAGTAGTAGTAGTAGTAGTAGTAGAAGTAGTGGTGGTAGTAGTAGTAGTAGTAGTAGTAGTAGTAGTAGCAGCAGCAGCAGCAGCAGCAGCAGTAGTAGTAGTAGTAGTAGTAGTAGTAGTAGTAGTAGTAGTAGTAGTAGTAGTAGTAGTAGTAGTAGTAGTAGTAGTCAAGCACCGTAAAAAAAAAAAAATAGGTTGAGTGCAGCTCCTAAGGTACAAAACAAAACAAAGCAAAACACGTGAGCTTTCAGCTTTACGCCTTCGTCAGACACAAAAACAAGAACAACAAACCACACAAGGATATTCACATACCGGTAATAAATTTGAAGTACAAACTATGAAAAAAAGAAAAAAAAAATATATATATATATATATACATATATTAAAGACTTCAAGTACCTCTCTCCAGCTCATCCTCTCGAATTGGTGTTCCTTTTTTTTTTTTAATTCTTTTTTAAGAACCTATCCCAAAATAAAGATCACATAGAAGCACTAACAAGCACTTTGGCATGTCTCGGGTATTTTCGTAATTTTTACGGTGACACCATAACTGTTTTGGTCAAAGAAGGAGTAAATTTTATTTATCCTATTCTGTAAATAATAGCGTTCTGGTGAAATATTGTGTAGAAAACTGTCCTTATTTGATTACTATTTTTTCATCATAATTGCTGAATGGTTAAAGTACATAAGAAACGACATTATGTTAGGTACGTGCGTTGGGGCTGGTTAGCTTTTGTTCAGTTTTTTATTATTTTCCCAAAAGTTTTCGAGGTGGTGAACAGTTTTTTATTTCCTATATCTTACAGTACAAGTTTAATAGTTAGTTTAAGTTCCTTATGAGTTAATAAAGAAATAAAAAATGGCAGTCAAACAACGGTTGAGGCTAGGACAGACGGAGCTAAACTTCAGGATCTGACGAAGCAAGTGATTGTAAATAAAGAAATAAATAGTATAGAAAAACCAATAACAAACCTAGATCTAATTCGAGACCGATAAATAAGACCTGAATACATAATGGAAGACAGATGGAATGGACAGGGTCAGGAATTGAACCTGAACCTCGACTAAAAACCGCAATTGGGTTTGACGCATTAAAGCAGTAATTTATTTTTTAACCGGTCATTTTTTTTTTCAAATACAAGAGTTTTAAGAAAAAAAAATTTTCATTGCTATAAATAAAACACAAAAGCGCTAAATATTTTCAGATTTTTTTTTTTTAAAATGACTAATTTTGAGTAATCAGCCGATTTTTAAGAGATCTAAATCGGCAGCTAGAGCTAGACATCTAAATTCATTTAGGTATATCTTAGGTTTAAAAAATGTTACGTTCTGGTTTGAATTGAAACCTGGAATGAATAAAATAAAGACTGTAGTGTAGAAGACTCCAAAAGGTTCTGTCCTAAAATGGCAGACACTGAAGTATTCTTAGTTCGTAAAAAAAATCTTTAACTTCAAAGAACGATCTTTGAAAAATTATTCACGCATCATGCATTGAAATGATATACAATCTGAGACGAATAAAAAACAAACTTTATAACAATAAATATAGGCCCTATCTTTGTAAGAGTCACTAATAGTACAGTTTTAAAATATATAAAACCTTGAGAAATCGGAATTCTTCTCACGTTGCCATGTAGACATTCTGTGTTAAATGAGAGAGTAATTTGAAGCAAAAAAGTAAACTAAAGTTGGGTGCAATCTTTTAAGTTATCTTTCCACCGAGACCACAATATGGTGCTCATGACCCATTACAGTATAAATAAATATAGTGCTCGACCTGATGTGGTTAAAAAGTAAAAAACGTGCAACGTTACTGCTCAGACGATATTACAACAACAACAATAAAAAAAATTCAAGGCCCAGATTTTTTTAATTGATTGGGCTGGATTGCTAAAGCTTAAAATTATTCTAGATCTAGTCAAAATCTGTGTAACTTATGCAAGACAAATTAAGAGTGGCAAGTTAATAAATTGGCTTAACATGAATGTTTCTATTGTTCCTTGTTAACAATTAGTGGATTTGGTCGATATCTTAGATGTTAAACAGTAACGTTATACAAGTACGAAATACTTGCAAAAGAAGCAGATGAGATGTTTACATTCGCAACCGCCGCTCCGGAAGAAAAGATGAAGGAGGTGATATTTTTTTTTTTATTTTCCCAGTTTTTCACTCTACTAAAACTAAATAATAATTATATATATATTATATATATATATATATATATGAATGATTTTATAAAATTTCAACACTTTTTTTTTTAAACTATGTGCTTTTAAAAGTAAAAACAGCTGAGAACAGTCTTCTAAATGTTATTTGATTCATCAAATTAAAATTGGCAAAAAATTTTGATGAATTATTTACAATATATGTTTCAAGTGAAATTTCTAGCCTGAATACAAAACTTTTCTTTAGTTTAATTTTATTGTACCACGTGGGACACTGATCTCGACAGATTAAAATTCACTTTATCACGGTACATTGAGTGGTTTTGGAGAAAATAGCGGAGAAAGAAATCAAAGTTGCCTTTTATAATAAAGATGTACTGTACCGTGATGATAGACCACTCTCTTCCAAAACTTTTCTAAACATATAGACCTTGTAATTTCTCCGATGAAACACTGTTTTCGATATTGAATTAATATGAACTGAATTTATTTTTTTACATGTTTGGTCTTAACAACTTTGTTCCTTAAACATGTAAATTTAACTAACGGTATATCAATCATCATGAATCCCAAGTTATTATTTATAGCATCAACTAATGCTTGGACCTAATAATGATCATATTATTTTGTTAGTATTGTTATGCCGTGGCATAACTAGTGATTTCAAGTCTTCGTCTACAGCCATATAAAATAAAAAAATGATGAAAAAACCGATACTAAGAATAAAAAATTGAACATTAATAGCTTCTAAAAACCTTAATCAGGTAGACACTTTTCTCTTTTACTAATTACGGGCATGTTAATTTTGTCGTTCTTTTTATTGTTGTTGTTGTTGTTGTTGTTGTTATTTTTAATCTATTTAAGAATTATCATTGCAATAGAAAGTAGCTTGCTGTTAATTTGCATTTCACTGGTATGAAAATAAGTTCTGTGAAACAAACACAGCAGAAATACTGTGGTTTACTAATTATCAGTGGTT
Source organism: Elysia crispata (assembly GCA_033675545.1). Taxonomy (NCBI): domain Eukaryota; kingdom Metazoa; phylum Mollusca; class Gastropoda; family Plakobranchidae; genus Elysia; species Elysia crispata. The sequence continues at coordinate 41,461 of JAWDGP010001734.1, read as the reverse complement.
GCAGAAAAGAGGGTAAAAAAGTATCGTGGTGTTTACGGACGCTGGTATATTCAAATTAGAACACGACGACTGAAATTAGAACAGCATCAATTCAAAACAAAGAATAGAATCAAATGAAAAGTAAATAAAAAAAAAAGCATAGCCTGAATAGAATTTGATGAATCGATTTCTTTTGATGACTCTTTTTGATCTCTTTCACATTTTTACAATTTTTTTTTTTTGCTTTGTATTTCTTTTTGAAGTTGTCCTCTCGACTCGTGTTTGAATGTTTTCGGTCTTTACAATTTAAGTGGTCAGTCCTTTGGTACGAGAGGTAGTTTGGCGAACGTCCAGACTGTATCTTCCCTCTCTTGACCACACCCAGAGACTGGAAGAATGCACTTCTGTCAGCAGCACGCCATTTTCTCTTCCAAAATGTTTAGGAGAAATTTTCATCATCTCAGGTGTAGCTTCAAGGATTGTTTTTTTTTTTTTCATTTTAAAAATCCCTATCGACATAGAGAGGCTGCATTGAAGGAAAAAAAAAAACTTATCATTATTATTATCATCATCGTCATCATCATCTTCATTATTATTATTATTATTATCATTATTATTATTATTATTATTATTATTATTATTATTATTATTATTATTATTATTATTATTATTATTATTATTATTATTGTTGTTGTTGTTGTTGTTGTTGTTGTTGTTGTTGTTGTTGTTGTTATTATTATTATTATTATTATTATTATTATTATTATTATTATTATTATTATTATTATTATTATTATTATTATTATTATTATTATTATTATTATTATTATTATTATTATTATTATTATATCATTTTTTTTAAATTCAATTTTAAGGGGTAAGGGGAATGAGAGAGAGAGAGAGAGAGAGAGAAAGAGAAAGAGAGAGGGAGGGGGGGGGGTGTATAATCTCTAGCCCATTAGGCCAATCTCACATGGAAATGACCTCTCACGTGTCACACGTCATTTGCGTGAATTGTTACAAGCCTCACTTTGTCTGATCACATAGGTTCTGTCATTCCCTCATACCCAGCCAGGCTGAGAACATGGACTCCTCCAATGAAGAGGCATTGTTGACAATCACTTTAGATTAAAAAAGGAAGGGGGTGACACAATACGGGTCGAAAAGAATCAGCATGCGCATTCTTCCCGTCACGTCACCACACGTGTCGGCGTGACGCAACTGCTTATGTGAGGGGTGCCGTTAAAATTATACTAACCACTTTTGTTCACATGCATGATCCGTGTCCATTCACGCACGTGACATGTTGAGTGACATTGTATGAGAGGCCAGCCTTACGTGTGTTGCGACAAAATTATGTATGTCTAGCATCTTCGAAAGTGAACCTAATTGTTCAGGCTGTTAGAGGTTCATACGTAAAATACTTAGAGCGGAGTTTGGTACAGGTAGGATCTTGGCTACAAGTTTTCAAGTGCATAGGCACATTGTTTTATTGAGATATGACATGTACTAACGGAAAGCCCATTCACCAGCCTTTATTATTGAATGTAATTTTGATAATATACCCTTTCGCATCAAGGCAAATTTCAGCTACAAGTGTGCTTTATTCTTACCTGCAATCTTGTTTATGCTTAAACACTTAGCATCAGGGCAAATTTCAGCTGCTAGTGTGCTTTATTCTTACCTTTAATCTTGTTTATGATTATACCCTTAGCATCAAGGCAAATTTCAGCTACAAGTGTGCATTATTCTTACCTGTAATCTTGTTTTTGATTATACCCTTAGCATCAAGGCAAATTTCAGCTGCTAGTGTGGTCTATTCTTACCTGTAATCTTGCTATATCCTTAGCATCATGGCAAATTTCAGCTCCAAAGGTGCGTTACTCTTATCTGTAAACTTGTATACATATATCCACAATATCAAGGTAAATTTCAGCTGCAAGTATGTGTTATTCTTACCTGCGATCTTGATTAAATATCCTTTAGTACTAAGGCCAATTTCAGCTGCAAGTATTTGCACTTCATTAGGTTGCTTTACGTCTCCTGCTTCGTACGTTCTTACTATATGATTTTTCGAAACTCTACCCAAGCCAGATTGCACTGAAAGTCCGTGCAGATTGATGTTAAGGCACGAGGAAGAAAGCTGTGCAGCACATCACAGTGGCATCCTGGCCTTCATAGACGTCCTTTTTTCACCGTCCATATTTCGTCCAAGGTCATAGTGGCGCCGCATCACTGGCGGTACCGGTTTCTTCAACTTTTTCGACACTGGTTTCCCTGGGTCTAGGGCGACACCAAGACAGTGCAGAGTATAAATTCAGTGCAGTAGTACTAATAGTAATATAATGGTAGCAGTAGTAGTAGTAGTAGTAGTAGTAGTAGTAGTAGTAGTAGTAGTAGTAGTAGTAGTAGTAGTAGTAGTGGGGGTAGTTGTGGCGGTGGCAGAAGGAACTAGTAGTAGTAGTAGTAGTAGTAGTAGTAGTAGTAGTAGTAGTAGTAGTAGTAGTAGTAGTAGTAGTAGTAGTTGTAGTAGTAGTAGTAGTAGTAGTAGTAGTAGTAGTGGGGGTAGTAGTAGTAGTAGTAGTGGTAGTAGTAGTAGTAGTAGTAGTAGTAGTAGTAGTAGTAGTAGTAGTAGTAGTAGTAGTAGTAGTAGCAGCAGCAGCAGCAATAGACTAGTTGTAGTAATAGCAATGGTAGTGGCAGCAGCAGTAATAACAACAGCAGCAGTTCTCCGGTTTAGAAGATCTTCAATAGTTTGCTATTGACACTCCAGATTCTAGATCGCCTGGGCCTTATCGATGTCGGGCTTTAGTTTCAGTGTGTGGGCGGGGATCTGATTCGCTGATGTTTAATACTATATACTCAGTCATACAGGTAGAGAATCGGTATAGTCATGTCGCCTACATGCACATTCATAGTGATCTTTCACAAGGACATTACGTACAAAGAGAGAGAGAGAGAGAGAGAGAGAGAGAGAGAGAGACAGACAGAGAGAGACAGACAGAGACAGAGAGAGATAGAGACAGAGAGATAGAGAGGGAGAGACAGAGACAGAGACAGACAGAGACACACAGAGAGAGAGAGACAGAGACAGAGACAGAGAGAGAGGGAGAGAGAGAGAGAGAGAGAGATAGAGATATGTGTCCATGTGTTATAAAAGAGTCTTATTTTTCCTATTAGGCATCTGATGCTAAAATGAATGATCACTCAATAGCCGTATTGCAATAGTGAAAATCTTCAGACCACTTAGATTCAAGCCCTTTAGATTTTACAATGTTCTATGTTTTGATTAAAAAAAAATAACAGGTAATATTTCGATAGAAATTCTAAAGGTTACGAATTCATGCACTGTTAGGCCTTCTTCCATACATGCACATTCTATTCAATTTTGTTTGAGCAAGAGAGCATTTTGATTGTATGTAGCCCTAAAGAATTTTTAAGCTAGTACAGTATTTGATTAATCTGATTTTTGTTTATGAGCGATTTACTGTGTAATGCTTCGAAAGGCCAAACGCCTGTAACTGAAATAAATTAAATGAAAAACGAATAAGAAATGATTGTGTTAAAACTAAAATCTTACATTCCACCAGATCTCCGTAGTCTTCGGCCAGCAATTTCCTAGATTTCTCATCGTCTAAGAGAAATTGTTATGAAACAGCGTTATAAACACAGTCATTAAGTGTAATTTTTAGTAGAAATTACATACATGTGATAGTCAGTATGCCAATTCGTGCTATCAAAAAAAAAAAAAAAAAGAAAAAGAGTGGGGGGAGGGGTAACAGTGGGAGAGAAGAGAAAGGGAGAGAGAGAGGGGGGGGGAGGGAGGGAGGGGGAGAGAGAGAGAGAGAGAGAGAGAGAGAGAGAGAGAGAGAGAGAGAGAGAGAGAGAGAGAGACAGAGAGACAGAGATAGAGACAGAGACAGAGAGAGAGAGAGACAGAGACAGACAGAGAGAGAGAGAGAGAGAGAGAGAGAGAGAGAGAGAGAGAGAGAGAGACAGACAGACAGACAGAGAGAAGTTATTAAGATAAACCTGTAACTGAAGTGATCCTGAAAAGAAATACAGACGGTCTACAATGCTTAACGCAGATCTACGTCTGATAACAGGAAGACTTCCTGCCAACATTTCTATTGAATAATTCTGGCATTGCTTTTTCTCATACACGTTGTGCCTTAATTTACACAGAGTTGTGTCTGATGCGCCGTTTCAAGAAATACGACTTCTCAGAGCAGTCAACTTTTTAAAATCAAGTGAGCATAAATCTCAGTCATAGCAAGGCTAATTGCATGGTTTTATTGAGAAACTGACAGGTTGGCATCGAATCCAAATTGGTGTCTGAGAATATTTTTCAAGTTGACAACGGAAGTTAATTACATAAGGTTCTAAAAAAGGCCAATTGAACATTAATGATTAACGAATTGAAAGTAAGCTTGTCCGCATGATTATAATTTAGGACAGTTTGCTAAACTCATAATCTAATTCTACCTTGTGGGTTCAGCTTGTCCAGGCAGAATTCTTCCATCTGAAGAAAAAATGTCCAAAAATGTTCATAACTACATGTAGGCATCCATAAATAAAAGATTTTAGAACAAAGAATGAACTACCCTAAAGTTGACGGCGGTAATGCTGAACCTGCTTATAGCAACGTCTGCAACTTGTTTTTAATTACTGTATATACTTTTTAATAGCGTATTTTACAGGCTAGCTCAATACGAAAGTAGATTTAAAACAAATTCGATATAAAAACAGTAAGAGGGAAAAGAGAGAGAGAGAGAGAGAGAGAGAGAGAGAGAGAGAGAGAGAGAGAGAGAGAGAGAGAGAGAGAGAGAGAGAGAGAGAGAGAGAGAGAGAGAAAGGGGGGAAGGGCTTCGCATCTTAAGAACATGTATTTCATTCATACTGCACTATATGCAGATTTATATATTTTTGATAACGAGATCATTTCATTTTCTGAGAGATTCAAATTCAAGTGCTAGACTTCCTGTAACATAGGCCCAGGTCTTGAGATCTTGGCTTGTGGTGGACAGAGTTAGTTAAATGTAATATCTGATTCAATCTCTGGCACTTAGATCGAGCAGCTTCAGCTCAGGAGCTCAGGAACAATTAATATCTCCCCTGGGTTTTCTTGAATCATGCAGCCTCTACAATCAATGTCAATTTAAACTAGAACAAGGAGTTTAAAAAAATTGGTAAAACTTGGGTCTGTACACTTTATAAATCAATTTATGTTAAAATGCAAAATCTTAATTGAGTACTTGACACACTGGAAGAATTGTCGCCAATTAACTGAGAATGTGAATCTATAAATTTTGTCCTCTTAATTTTATGCTTTAAACGTGCGTAGCAATTTTATGTCTTTCAAAAAACGGTATTTCTTTTTAAAGTTTTATATTTCAATGTAAAGTGATTTTTTTTTTAATTCATTGAGAATTAAACCGCTTTAAAGGTAGGCACATCATATATATTGCTGCAATACTACCAAGAGCGAATTTAATCTTTTTTTTTTTTTGCATTTCAAAACTATAAGATGCTAGCTAAAAAATCATGATGGTGCCTTGAAACAGCAAGACAGGTAGTACGATCTATCAAACACCTGTTGAGAAAACCCTTCCCGTTTTCGCACAACAGAATTTAAATGGGGATGTGGGGAAGAGAAGGCTATACTCAGGAATGAATGCCTTACTTAATTTGTCACAGCTGGCCCTGCCTCGCCACCCAAGGGCTGCTATATTCAAATTGGAAATAAAAAAATCTGAAGAAAACCTAAAAAATCAACCTTGACCTGGCTCTATTAATTCAAAACCCAGCTAGAGCCTTCCAGAAAAATATCGTGTGGCTGTCCGAAGTCCGAGGAGATGGACCAAAAATGGGTAAAGCTAACAATAAGTGTCACAGAAGCAGCAGTGGAACAAATATCAAGATTCGAAAGGAAAATAAAAGTGGATGGCTGAAGAAATTTTGGAACTCATGGACAAATAAGGAGGCAAGTAAAAAATTATACAAGTAGTAAAACTTATGAAATATTGCAGAAAGAGATCAGAGAAAAAATCTAAATGAAGTCAAAGGAAAGTGGATCAATGACAAGTGCAGAAACATCAAAGTACATGTATAGTTCTTAAATACTGACAATGTACAGATAGATTAAAGAAAATAATCTCTGGCAATCAAACCTGCTCATCCACAGGATACCTAAAGTCAAAAAACGGCGACATCATAAAGGAAAATGGAAAAAAAAAATAGAGGCAGTTGGACGAGTACATAAGGGAACTTTTTACAGAAAGGATTACAATGTAATGAAACGCAATTTGACTGGTCTGCCTATCATGGAAGACGAGATCCTGGCAGCAACATGAAAGTTGAAATCAGGCCAAGACAGTGTATCAGTGGAACTTTTAGAAGCACTTGGAGACTATGGAATTGATAAGATCGAAACATTACCCAACGCAACGAAATCCATGACGCAGGTCAGACTCCACCAGACATCTCCTAATCTATATTATTAGCGCTACCAAAGAAACCAGGGGCAACAGAGTATGAAAGTCATAGAACAATCAGCCTTATTAGTGATATCATCAAAATATATTTAAGAATCATCATGATGCAGGTCAGAAACAAAATCAAAGCAGAAATCTTCAAATAGCACAGGAACAGTGTGGCTTTGTGGAGGGAAAAAGTACAACAAATGCTATCTACACCCTTCGAACTATAGTTGACAGAGCTCTGGAAATACAAAAAGAGGTATTACATCCGTTATTTAACAGTGTATGACATGATAGGATAATCGCACATCTAACGGAGTTGAAGATAGATGGAAAAGATCTTCAAATGATCAAAAACGTGTATGAGAACAGACAGCTGCAATTTGGAAATCAGCTCATTTAAAAACAGTAAAGCATGGTGCCTGACAAGGATGTGTGCTTTTCCCAGACCTTTTCTAAAATACAGGTATTATGCAAAACCTAGGAGGATACTCAGCTTAATTAGGAGGGCAATGCACAGCATAAACAACTTGATATATGTCGATGACTCTATTGATTGAAGAAATTAAAGAAGACTTGCAACAATAATTAGACATTGTTGAAGAAGAAATAAGAAAGAATGGGTTTGAATTGAAAAAGACAGAAGTAATAGTCTTCAGTATAAACAATGAGCATCATCATTTTTTATCAACTGGAATAAACTCAAGCAAAGAGATCAATTCAAATACTTGGATATGGTACTTTTATATAAAGCAATGGACAAAACAACACTGAAATCACATTAAGAATAGTGCAAGCAAAAATCAGTTTCCAGAGAATGGAATAAATACAAATAAATACATCTCTACCCACACAAGAAGAAGAGCCCTGAAGTGCTATATTGAACCCGGCCTGGTGTATGGATGGGAGGCCTGGACAATTTCAAAACAAACTGAAGGCAACAGAAATGTGATTCCAACGGAAAATCTACAAACCACATGGAATGCACAGAAATCAAATGAAACAGTGATATAGGAACCCTACAAGGAAGATCGCTGATAAATAAAATAACAAGCTATCTTTTTCCACTATGCACTGAGAAGAGAGAAACTGGAGGAACATCTTGTGACAACTGGAATGATTGAAGGAAAACGCAGGTGAAAACAGTGAGAAAGGATTGTTGGATGGTCTAAAAGTGGCTAAATGTAGGACCATTAACAGATGCACTAAGAGCAATGAGGGACTGAGATGCATGACAAGTAATGGGTGCCTATGCTTAAAAGCCGGGCACCTTGTTGACTGAAAATTAATACAAGAACAGCTCTCCATAAATTAGAAGCCAGAGAAATGGGCAGCTACTTCAGAGGGAATAAGGCTATAATATCTAGCAAGAGTTTATCTGAAAGGATGAACCAACAAAAATCAAGCCCATCATTATCTTTTCCAATTTCAAAAGAAATCTGGGAGTTATGACTCAAAGTGTAGAGAGTTCTGGAAATTTTGCAGAAAAGTAGGTTTCTCATCTGAAGACCCCCAGCCCTCAAGTAGGCCTATAAAAAAAAGGCATTTTGTTGCGCAGATCAATTCCCAAAAAGTTCAGTAAAACGTGAAGTAATACTTTAATAGACTTAATTTCACTGTCAGTTCCACACTTCTTTCAATACTACCACTCCCAGCTTTTCCCACACTCATAGCAAAATTGCTGAGTGGGTATAATCATCTCATTCTTACTAGTATTGTTGTATTGTGTTGTTTAGAATCACATTGAGATAAAAGATCATGATTGATTGGATTAGCAAAAATGTCCAATGAATCAATTAATCATTTTCAAACCCAGGAAAGTTGTTGAATCCTCGTAAAATCTTGTCTCATATCATCCTATTAAGTAATACTGGTTCAGAAGACTCCAGAAATTTAATTGCACTTATCACACATACAAACTATTTTGAAAAGGTTTTTAAGTTTGACAGAGAACATGAAGTATGCACACTTTAAGAAAGAAAAAAAAAATGCAGCAAAAATTATCTACATCTTTTATTTCATTGCTTTCTTATCAGGAAGAAAACGAACAGGGGATCTAATCATTGTACACTTCTTTGTTGCTCAGGTTCAGTAATTGACACATCAGAGATCCACATCAATGACTGACATTCACATTAGGACATTAGGTACCGGTAGGAAGGCAGTATCACTTTTTTTTTAAGCATATGGCTATAACAAACTTTGAAAAATGGACAAAACAAAACAAAATATAGCCATTTACTTTAAAACAACTTTAGCTCACTTCATAGCACACATGGAACCATCCAGATTTTTTTTTTGTTTTTTTTTTTTTTTATAAAAATCAGTTATACAGCACTTAGATGACAGCATCTGCCTCTAGGATTTGAGACACTGAATTTGTGTGAAGTATGGCACAAGACATACCTCAGATTTCCTACTTTTTATATTTTGAGTTGCAAATATAAAACTTTCTAAAGCAGTCACAAAATCATATCCCTAATATTTCCTTGACTCTGTCTGAATTCCAAAATGAAGATTTTTAGCAAACTTTACAAAATTAAATTTTAAAGGAAAAAAAGGGCCAATTCAGCTAAGCTTTTAAATTGCCATAAAAAAGATGTAAATCAGAGAGAGATAAAAATCAAAACAAGTTCAACTGAAGTAAAAATAACTTTCCAGCATTCATAAATTCTGGAACAAACAAGCAAAAAAAAAAAAGAGAACTTCAATTCAATTTTGTGATGCCTTCTCCTTGACAGGCTTGAGACACCGTCTACTTTAAACATTTTTACTGCAAATAAGCAATAAATACAGAACCCAGAAAATAAGGATAAAAATACTAAATCATTAAGATGCCTTTTCACTTGATGGCTGTGGGCATCTGTGGGGTCGAACGCTGTTCTCTATATCATAGAAGCTGTATGGGTTGTAGCTGAAGAACTCCTCACCAGCCCTGTAAGTGTCGCCTTTATCAACCAGTTCTGTTGCTGCAACTGGGGCTTTTGTTCATGTAGAAAAATTGATAGAGAAATGAGCAAGTCAGTCAAAAACCTTTAAAGTCTCTTCATTATTAAGAAAGAACTGAAGGAATATTAAGATTAATTAGAAATAGAGAGAACAAAGGCTTCCCAAAAGATTCATAGGCATGAAAAGGTACACACTATTAGAATTACTGGATCTGTTACCTGAATTTCTTTCCTACCTATAAAGATTTTCATTTCTTTTATTTAAAAAAAAAAATTGTGTAGCCTTAGACAATGTATATATAATCGAGTCCAAATAATTTGAATCCCGATAGTTCGAATTTTTGGATATTTCGAGGTCGATTAATTTTACCAAATATTTCTCTCTTTAAGCTTTATTTAAAAATATCAGTTAGTTTGAAGTTGGAAAAAAGGATCCGGTTAATTCGAAACCATCTTGACAGGTATTTTTTTCATTCTGAAAGCATTTTTCTTAGCTTGTAAAACAAAGACAGTTGTGCTATGCTCGTGTGGCAAGCTATTCTAGTGTGTGTTTGTTCTAACCTCTTTTGTTACAGGCAAGAGTCTGCAATAAGACTAGGAGTAGGTGATGAAAAGGGAAAGGGATTAGGTCCAAAGACCAGGTGTGAATCCCTACACATCGGAGTACATCACTGATCTGTCACCCACATTTTTTACTCTCTTTTCCCTATGTATCCTGATAATTCGAATTTCGAATAATTCAAAGTCCTTTTTTTATCCAATGACTTCGAAATAACCGGACTTGACTGTATACATTAAGAAGTGAGTGTGTCTTCTTCATTAAAGTTGCAGTCAATAGTCTATAGACAAAAGCTGTATGCACTGAAGGCTTCTGAGTTAGTGAGGGCCTCAGAAGACCACAATGATAAAAGCTTTAGTCAAAACTCCGAAACCCAGTAAAAACTAACCTATGCCCAAGTGCCATTGATTACCTTCAGTTTTGATTATGTTCCCCATGAAAAAATATCGAAATATTCTGATACTTGATGCCTGCCATTTCAGTCTACGACAAATAAACTTCTGAATTGTCATCCGTTCAATTGGTTAAATGCTAAACTATTTGTGCAATGTTGCACACGAGGCTCAGCCACCCTTTTGATGGGAAAATCAGGTTCTCAGAAAATGTCATTGCGTTTGGTGACCTCATGAATTTCAAGGCACCCTTTTCTTGTCATCCAAAGCAATATATGTTTCAACAAAGAGCTAATCCGCCTACCACCAAGATTTACCTGGCACAAGATTATTTTTATATTTGTGTCAAATCAAAGTTTGCAATATAAAAAAAAATTAAAAATTTCAGCCTTCAATATCTGACATCATTGAACAGTTCTTTAAATCAACTAACACTAGAACTCAGAATAATACTTTAATAGAGAAATTATTCGATGTTCTTTTCACAAAATTTTGTAATTGTATGGGTAAAAGGAAAGAAGTCTTTGATATTAATTTATGAAAGGAAACCAAAAGAGCAGCAAGATAATCATCATTCAAACAAAGACTGATGCCAGCCAGTGAAGCATCGGCAATAAGGAATTTCTGCTGGAACAAGTCATTAAGATTTCCTGTTTAAAAAGGCACATCATTTCACAGACCTGAAGGGGACTTAGAGGAGGTTGCTTTAGTGCTCTTCTTTGAAGCTTTTGAATCTGTGGACTTCGCTTTTGTTGACATCCCTTGAGCACTGGCAAGCGGTGCCATACTCTGATATTCACAAGAATGAAAAGAAAAGATTACATTAGAAGATTCATTAGATTGGTTTTCGCGATTGAGAGACTTTTGTGATACAAAAAAGAGAACCAGATATTCTAAAATTGCCACAGGTTCACAAGTGCGATTATACATGTCAGTATAAAATATTATCATTTATAGAGGCATACTTTTCCAGCTATTTTGACACTGTTCAAATCGACACAACTTTTTCAAAATATTCAGCACAAGTATACTAGCATTGATGAAAGCCTAAAAAAAAACAACAAAATAACTGAATATGTCTCCTCCATTGTGTTTGCTGTGTAAGTATCTCAACTTTAAAAAGTGGAAATAAGGGAAAGTATTAATTTAACTTACAGCAGCTGAAACAAGAAATAACAACACAGTTGTATGTCAGTTACTATTTAATTTCAATATACTGTAATAGACAAATCATGTCTACAGAAGGTGATTTTAAATTTTTCTTTTTTTTCCCTCAAGTCAACTGAAGTCTGCCCTGCACCAACGCGATTAATTGATCCAAAATTTTCATCAAATGTAGCTGTCATGTTTTGCACATATATATTCAAAATCAAAGAGATCATTGATACAATCAATTTAACTCTCTCAACCCTGGGCTATTCCTAATTAATCAATTTACATGAAATTTGGCCATGCAAATTTTAAAAAATAAACATTTAAAATAAAACAAATTTGAATACTACATATTAAATGCTTTTTTTAATGAATTTTTATATAATTAACCAAAAAAAATTAATCCATTGTGTGAATTGCCTGCATGTGAAAGTTTACTAGATCTAGATCTAGTGGATCTGCCTCGCAAAAGTGACCTCAGGAAAAAAAAAATTAAAAACAAAAAAAAAGTATTGGCTCTTTTCCACTCCCATCTATACAAATACAAAACTAAGATGGACACATTTGCCGGTGAGAACAAAATCATTAAAGACCATCATGTGTGCTGCACGGGATCGGATCCCGAGAAAATCGCCGATCCCATATATAAGGCACGCGAAAATCTTTCAGTGATTTAAGTGGCCTGACTCATTTGTTTCAGAAACAAATAACAAACCCTGGCGTAAGCCACCTACTCTTTTAAGAATACAATTAATCATTGTTTAAAAGATATCAGGCTCATTGAACACATTATGTTGTTTTAAACTGGCTCCTAGCGATAAGTGTGTAGATCCTATAAGTAATCAGGCCCACTGTGTTGCTGAGAAAGAGAAACTAAGTACACAACATTGCTCTTTGCAGTTGTGTTGTGACATAAGTGAAAAGTGTAATTTTGAGCCAAGTGATCACCAGTAAAAATGTTCTCATAAAGTATGATATATTGAAATTTAACTCCCAAAGAAAAGAATTTTGATTTTAAAAACTCTTCGTTCTGAATGATGGATCAGTTAGTTTTTAGCCCCGAAAAAAAAATGAAAAAAGAGAAATGTTAAAAAACAGAAAAAAATCTCATTTTTCCATATTGAAGAGTATTGAAGGATCAAAGGAGAGAGAGGAAAAAAAATACGATGAGGACATTGTTTATATGATGATGACTTCAAGATATTTGTAATTTTGTGTAGTGAGAAAAAAAAGAACATTCACTTGAGATATTTGAAGATCTTGTCCTTAAAGGTTAATTTAAGAGTTAAATTTCACCTAGGAGATTTGTTTCAATTTTCATAAATCTTCTGGACTTAATCACAATTTAGTTGTGATAAGGAAATAAATTTGAATTATACATTGTCACAAGCAAACAAAACAGGTATGATTTCGCTCAAGCAAGAATAGGTCATGAATAACAATACCGACAGATACAACAAAAGAGAAGCGAAATTGTTAGTTTGAATTACATGTACTTACTAAAGACTGGCTTGGCTAATAACTGCAAGACATAAAGATGGAACAAACTGCAGTTCCCCAATATTTCTCACCCAACAATCAATGTCTCAATGTCACTGTGTAGCGCAAGAAAAGTCTATTGATTTAATAAGAATAGAAATCCAGCTATTTCTTTAATATATGCCTATTTTCATATTCTTCACCAATTGGGTTTTAATAAACAATCAGTTTAAACTTACACAAGGCAGTGCAATGCACTTCTGTGCACTTTTAGTTTGTACCTAGTCTATAGATCTGTAAAATGAACGTTTAAAAGTATTTAAAGAGAAAATGACGATGGCAGAGTCACTGTGGCAGCTTATCATGTTTTACCAACTCAAGAAAACCGTTTTGGTCCATCAATTTCATTGAGGACTATTTTACATTTTTAGAACATGTAAAAACAAAATTTACGCTAATTACAGCACTCAAACTCCAACGTTTGTTTTACTTTGAGTTTGAATAAACTGGATCTAGATCTTATATATAACATGGACACACATTTAAAATTTGCATTCAGACTCTCTAGTGATTTCAAGGTTATTAATTCGATTCCGAAATTGTAAATAAATAGCAAAAAAAAAATGGAAAAAGGGGTGGTAAAATGTTTGTTTTTTGTTTTTGTGTTTTTTTTATTTACGACTTGATCAACATGATAGATCCAGATATGTAAAAAATGATACTTACAGTTGCGTGCCTGTGCAACATCGGTGATAAAGCTCTTATGCTTGACTGTGATGCCCGTAACATTTTGAACCAAAGTAAAAGGATAAGTTTAGAATTAAGAATTCAATAATGGACTGAGCTTTCGCGGAATCGTAGTAACGAGGACAAGACGATCTAGACCTAAACAAACTAGAGAGGGTAGAAATGACATTTCACAAGTTGGGCTAATAGCGAAAAGAGTAATCATAGAGATATCGATATTTTAACTTTTACTATAACCTTAGCGGATTTATGCCTGTTTATGTCTACTTGGTTGCGACGGAGTTGTCAGGCACACAACATTTTCTAAAATCTTACCCTTTGATTTCTATTATATTGCAGCACAGAACACATTATATGCTCTAGAGTTGGTTTTTTTTCTTAATTTTATTTAATCTAGTTAAACTAAAATTGAACTGTCCATGCATTTTTTGACCTTGACGTCTAATTTTGCTTTCGTTGACGGAAATTTTGAATGAGCAAAGCACAATCATGTTATAATAACCTATATTATAATCCTTCTATTACGATGTGTATATAAGGACTTTTTAAATTATGTGTCGTGCATGTCTGCGACCCCAAAATTTTATAAATAACCTGGATTGATAAAATGAGTAACTTTATTGTAGAGTATACAAAACATTGCGAGTCAAAGATTGAAAGTAAATCTTTTATATAAAAAGAACAGATTTTAACAACCATGTAGCAAGTTCGCACTTCCCTTCATGTCCCTTCCTTTTTGGTCTCCCTACCGAGAGTAAACATGGCTGATCATCAGGTAACGTGAGTCGAGGGACTAAAATTGAAAAATTAAAATCGTATTCTATGAAAAACATTTGTTTTACATATCATACTTTATCTAGGCATTTTTATTGATGTTGGTATCGTATACTTTCATTATTTGCGCTATTAAAGTATCACTGAAATCCCCTAATTATTTGAAGATTGTGCTTACCAATTATCGATACTTGTATATTGCACTGTAGTATGGGAGTACAAATCATAGTCAAGTGCAGATTCTGTAGTTTGGTTATACCAAAAGCTTGTTTTGTGAACGAAACTGACGCATTAATATTGTGAACCACAGCATATTTTGAGGTTCATATCTTTTTTAGATCTAGACTGGAACTAAAGATGTAGGCCTAGATTTGATTTACATTTTATAGCCTAGATCTGGTTAAATCTTATCTCATTCAATTGTAGTTTAAGTTAAGCACCTTGATGTCGATACTTGGTAAGGATACTAACTGACTTAGCCTATGTTAGATTATTTTATATAGGCCCACAGTATGTGGAGCCTATATATACTTTTTTATATGAAACCATGTTCATGTGTGAGGCCAACAGTACAATCTCAGCATAATATTGGTAAAGAGTACAAGAGAAAATCACCTTGCAATGCGTGAGCCAGGTGTATTGATTGCAATTAAATACTTGAAATCTGTAAAATTCATGTAGTGGCTGGATCTAGATCTATGCAGTTACAGTTCAGGTTCTTTTTTGGGTAAATTTTTACCTGTACACCCACTCTCACCAGAGTGCTGTTTCTTGTCTTTGCGGTCGACCTTGAAGCGTCTTTCACTTAATAATACGACCAAATCAAGGTCAAGATGAACCGGAAAGACAAAGAGCACAAAGTAAAAAAGAAAAATAATAATAAATACAGCTCTTACCTTTACTCCGTCTCGGCTACTTCAAACACCTCCGTATCACTATCACTAAATTCAGCAATAACTTGGAAATAATCAAAAGAACACTTATCACAACCAGCCATGAAGAAAATCTCGATCAAGATCAAAACACATCAACTGTTGAGCCAAGACAATGAAATGAAAAAGACAAAAGACGCGATGAAAGTGCGCCTTTATTTGCACATGCGCATCGGTAATTGTAACACGTTGCCCATGCGCAAAGAGTAACTAAAAAGAAAGTAATATGCATGCGCGAGAGACAGAAGTAATTAACACGCAAAAAGGCACCTACCTTGAGCAAATCAGTACGCTTAAATAGGTTAAGAAAGAAGAAATAATCCAAAACAAAATGTGGTATATTTCAAAAACTATTTATTTGCGACGAATGAAACCTTCAAATTTGTACTCAGCACATTGAAATCTAACAGAAAAGCATCATTTTAAATGCCAACTCAAGTTGGGTGTACAGGTAAAAAAATACCCTTTTTTGTACAACAAAATTTACACCTCGTTGAAGGTTCTAGGTATTCTTGTTACTCCTTTTAAGGTTTTGAAACCTTTTGACTTAGATCCAGATCAATCTGAAGCTCAGTTCATTTTAGTAATACAGTACACCTCGGACTCAACGAAGTGGTTCGGTCATTTTTAAAAATTCGTTGAATGCAAGGTTCGTTGGGGCCTTGACATAACAGGCCACAAGGATAGTAACCAAATAAAGTGAAAATTATTACCACATTATTATCTCCCTTGTTTTGTTATCAACTAACCACGTGTCTATAATGTCACTCTTCACCCTTCCCACCAATGCCCAAGTTACTGCCGCTTTGGCTCTTTGGTTCTGCATCATGATCTTCCCAGGCACTGGCTGCTGCTCCCTGCACCTTTCACCCTCTCTTTTTACATCTCCCTGCATGTCAATACTTGGCTCTCCTCTACCCCTAGTATTACTAAGGGCATATGGTAGCCTATACCCGAGGTGCCCAACACCTACACACTTCAAGCTCAAGCATTTCTTAACAGCCTACAGGGGACCATTTGATTGAATTTCGACAACATAGTTTCGAAGAAGAAAAGCATTCTATAGTGGATTTGCCAATACTGGTAGTTCGTTGATGCAAGGTATTTTAAAGCTTCAAAGAAGAAAAAAAAAACGGGGATTTTTCTCTCTTCATTGAATACAAGGTGTTCTTTGAATCCAAGATCGTTGGATTAGAGGTGTACCGTAGATAAATCTAGATCTAGGTTTCATTTTATTGTATGGATCTTTCGCATTCATCAGTTAAATTCATCTAGGCTGGCCTGCTAATGCTATATATTGCATACAAGGATGAGAATTTTCTCTTTAGTCTTTACTTAGAGAATTATCAACAGCCTGCCAAATATATGTGACAATATATTTTCATAACCCTTAAAAGTATTAAATTCTTTGCAGACAACATTGTTGCATAGTTTTATCAGCCATGTTTAGATTTTTCTGTCAGAAAATTTATTTGAAACCATCCAAGATATTGGTGCCTTATAGTTGTTTACATTACATTATCATTTATTGGTTTGAGAAACATCACTCTCACCATCTTTACATTCAGGCTTTTTCTTTATTTCCAAGGAAGGATTATAATTCTTATTTAATCATCTAATACCTATAAATGCGGCAGGACTTATTTTTTTCATCCTGCTAGATACATATTATTAACATTATCTAAATGTAGTCGATTTTCAAGATAAGTTGAGGAATCCGAAATAAAACTTATCAAGATTCTAGATGAAAACCTACATCTATAGTATTATCAAAATCTGGGCATGACATGGGACTATAATTACAGTGGTTTGCATTCCAAAGCCTTGTAACTATAAAGTGTTAGTTTGTTGTTTTTTTTTCCTGTCCTGGTCATGCCAATTGACCAGTTTTCAGGGCTGAGAATTCTCCGTCTAAAGGCGGATTTCCGCCCAACTTGTCATTTCCATCCGCCTAACGAAGATCGCGTCCGCCCAAAAAAAAAAAAATTAAAACAACACAAAAATTCCGAAGCCTTCTTTTCTATTTCGAAGCTGGTTTCCGGAAACATAAACCAACATAGAAGAGTTCGATGGTATTGATCAAGTGGAATTATCGAGATTAACATCGATACCATTTAATGATAATCTATTGTTGTTATTACTGTACTTTCTTAATCGGTTTTGAAAATATCGATCGATATTGGCCGAATTTCTCTTTGTTTTTGCCAAAGCTTGGCGCAACTTATCTGTCTTTCCACAACCGTTTGCGCGTGAACGTCACAATGGCGAGGCGTCAAGACATTGTTAGTAGAGGAGAAGCTTGCGATGACGGCGATATTGTGAACCCATGGCGATGGGAATGGTGTGACAAAACCGCTAATGGTCGGCGTCTGGGGGAGTTTATTAGAAAGTTAAGGAAAAAAGGAGTATCGTGGTGTAGTGTGTGTGTGACAAGGAGTTGAGATACGCAAGTCGTGGACTTACGGAATTGACGGCTCACGAAACACAAGGAAAATGTTAAACTTCAACAGAAAAATCAAACACAATAATTAAGGGAAGTTCAGTGCCAGAGGGGCCTAAATGGCTTAATTTTAACGCAATTTTTCAAAATTTTCCGGGGGGGCACGCCCCCGGACCCCCCTAGGTGAATCTCGCGCCTTCGGCTTGTTGGCTGGTATTTTCAGACTTTTTCTTGTCTGACCATTCTCAGCCCTGAGTTTTAGACTTAATAAATACATGTATTGATCGTATTAAGCTTTGATGTCTTTAAGAGAAAGATGAAAAAAGCAGCGCTCAGTGTATATACTTTGATGAGTAAAGCAATACTTCAGTTCAGCCAGCTAAATGCAGAAAGCAGTAACATTTGGGAGACAAAGGTGTAGATGGGCTGCAATAAATTCAAACTCTAAGTCTGAGCTCAGAAAGAAATAAGCTTAATCAGTAACAATAAAAATGCCCCAGAGAGCTCATTTTGCAAAATATTATTTTTTTTTTTTTTTTGAGGAAGGGGTTGGGGGGTGCTCCCACTTATGCTGCTCTCCGTGATGATTTCTAAAGACTAGCAAGAAATTTATATGTCCAGTACTCACGCCTGTTCAAAGATTTTACTGAGGTATAGAAATAAAGTTCCTTTGGCTTCTTTTGGTGTGCTACAAACAAATTTGAAGTTCATTTTGTCATATAAGTTTTGAAAGGCTTCTTTTTTGTTGTTTTTTGGTCTTAAATCAAATTGTATGTATTGTCTAAGACCATGTGTGATGTAACAAATCAACAGTCATGACTTTGAAAGGAAAAGGGAAATTACGTTTAGTTTCAAGTTTTTATTGCAGCTTCTCAACATTCTTATTCATCATGTTAGAAACACATTTTTTGTGTGAGTGTGCTCTTTTTAAGTTATTTCATTCATTTTTCAGACTGAGAGGGCTTTTCAAAAGCAGCCAACTGTGTTTATGAACAAGAAGGCTATCCTTCAAGGAAAGTCAAAGAAGACCCTGAGATACGTTAGAAATGTTGGGCTTGGCTTCAAAACTCCCCGAGAGGTAAGTTTTTGTCGCATGGTCTTTGAAGAGCCTCTGTTTAATTTTTAAGCTAAGGTAAGCTAGCAAGGTGAATGTGGGACATTTTTCAATTCTTCGACTTAAAACAGAAGGAATGGAGATCTGTCCAAAAAATGTGAACTTGAATTTTATAAAACTTTTTTTTCAACCATTTTTTTTTTTTTTTTTTTTTTTTGTCCAAGTGGCATACACATGTGTATGGAAAGCAAACTATTAATACTGTTATTAATACAAATTTCAATCTTTGCACTTATATGACTTTTTTCCCCTTTTTCTTTTCATTTGGAATGGATATGTGTATTATAATCTTTATACTGTCATTAGTTGGCAAAAATGTTACAATCACATAAATAAAGGGTGATTGCTTGTAGTACTTCATTTTTTTCTGTATTCTCAAATTTACTAGTCTTTGATTATTGTGGTTGGTAATGTAAACACAGTTCATTGCTGATTGGGGATTTTTGATAATTTGTCCAAGTGTCCATGGCAAGGTTATGTGACAGTGTGTGTAGTATGATTTCACCCCCATTAAATCAGAGGCAAAAAAAACAACAGAACTGCTACAATTACTTAAAGAATTATAGAAATGTTAAGGTGAAATTAAAAGAAATAATTAAAGGATAAAATTTTTAAAGTAGAAATAAATTTATAAATTAAGCTTCAAAACTGCTATGTAGTCAATTTTAATTTATATCACGGTGAAAGGTCCAGATACTAAGAGCGATTCCTTTTGCAAGTCTTTATGGTGGTAATCATTCCCAAAAATTGGTCTACAATTTTGTGACGAGGTGTTAAATATTTTTTTCTTTCAATTAGTAAGTAAAATAAGAATTTAGATAGTTCATCTTCTCTTTTTTTTTTTAACTTCACATATTCACTTCTTTGCATTCAATAATAAATTTTTCACATAAGCAGAAGCAGCTCTTATAATGATCTAGTTGGGTGGTATCTACAACTTCTCCTATATAAAGGATCATGTACATCGCTCCAAGTCAACAAGGATCATATCAGGCTACTCAGCTAGCTTCACTGAATAAGATATAATATATGAAGTTCCTCAGTAGGTGTCTATATCATACCTTTTTTAATACAAAAATTGAATTTTTTCTTCCAGGCAATCATCGGTACCTACATTGACAAGAAGTGTCCATTCACAGGTATGCTGAATGAATACTTTATCACTAAATCAATCAGACAATATTTAACTTTTAGGCATATGATTGTTTTAACATTTCAGTCTGTGATTTTGTTTTATGATATGGTAATCATGTTTGCAACTCACTAACATTATTTTTTTAAACAGCAAATGGCATGTTGGTCATGAATTAAACATTAACTAAGTAATATAGATGTGTGCTTAATATACTTAAATTCGTTCAATCCATTGTTAAGTCGGTGTTTACTTCAACTCTGTTTTATATTCATACAAGCACCAGAATAAAAAAAACTGCACCAGACAGATTGAAGATTTTTTGGTGAAAAATGCTTAATATATCATTTTCAATCCAGTGATAGAGTTTCCTAACTTCTCAAATTCTGAATGTCATTTGGTTCTTGTTTTTTATTTTCCCGTCTGCACGCAGTTAAATTCTTGATTTCAATCAACAAAAGGAGGAAAAGTTCCTGGAAGGCCAAGATTTTTAGTTTATAAGACAAACCTTAGGCTATCCTATCCTCTGTAATATTTGTAGAATAAAAGTTAAATTAATTCCCTATTAGCTATAAACATTTAGTTGATAGTGTTTGTCACAAAATGGATTCAGTTGAGAACAACAAATTTGTCATTCATGTGTATTGTGTGCAGTTATGAAAATTGGGATGATAGGATAATTGCATCATCATACTAAATTTTTTCTAAAGAGGCTGGGTCTGGTAGTATCTGCCAATTGCAAGGTTTTTTCTTTTACCGATGAGCCTTTACTTTAAGTAATTTATTTTTCTGTCTTGCATTTTTATTTCAGGTAATGTGAATATTCGTGGTCGCATTCTCACTGGCCGTGTGCTGAAGATGAAGATGATGAGGACCATTGTAATCAGACGGGAATATCTTCACTATGTCAAAAAGTACAACAGATTTGAGAAGAAACACAAGAACTTGAGTGTACATCTCTCTCCATGCTTCAGGTGTGACAGAATTCAATAATAGACTATTTATTGATTTAATAGGGCCTTATTAAACAATGAGACAGATTACTTTTCCTTGAACAGTATTGTGAAGTTGAGATTTTGATTTTTTTTTTTACCTTTAACAGTGCCAACTTGGGTTATTTAATTTTTTAAGTGTGGGGGTCAATGTAAAGAATGTCAAACAGGTAATTTTGTGGTCTGGGACTCAGAGTGACCTGAAACCATGAATGTGCTAGTATCTGATGAGTCGATCATATATGAGCAATTCTCAGGAGGTCAACCCTAAAGGGTTACATTAGACCTGGATTTTTTGTCTCAAAATTGTTCAATATCATTAAAGAGAAGTGTAAATTTATTGGAAAAAAAGATTTGAAGATACTTCTTTTTAATATTTCTGTGCAATGCTTGGTTTTCATCACCACAGAATGATCTTCCGCACGTTACTGATGACACAAGAAGATTCAAATTTAGTCACCTTTGAAGCAATAAAATCATACCATTAATGCATTGAGTGAAGAAATAGATGTTATTCTACATTAAAACATGATGATAGTTGAATAAAATGACTCATAATTTATGCTCGTAAATAGTTTCAATTTGTGCCATTGTAACATCCAGAAAGACTTCATCCAGAGTTTTTTTTGTTTGCAGCTTTTAAAATTATTTAGATTTAATTTTAAGCCGACTGCATTTGATTACTAGCCAACAGTAATAGTTGAGATTCTTAGCTACCACAGTGGGCAACTGAAATGTGTTACTGTTGTTAAAACCATGGGAAGACAATTTTGACAATTAAAATTTTTTTTTGTCATTGACTAAATTATATCAAGACATTTTGATCAACATGTTTCAATATTTTCCTCAGAGACGTTGAGATAGGCGATATTGTCACAGTTGGGGAGTGCAGGCCCTTGTCTAAAACAGTCACCTACAATGTTTTGAAAGTGTCTAAGACCTCTGGCTCTAAAAAGGGATTCAGTAAAATGTAAAGTTCATGAATAAATGTTAAACACTTTACAATATTTGGTTTGTGTTTATTATTCTACAGGTGTGAATGTGCTTTTTTTTTTGCAATTGAATTCCAAAAAATTCCCAGAGAAATAAGCTTGGAAAGACTGTTCTTTGGAGGTTTTCACAATTTTTTTATTGAAATTGTCAAAAAACCCACAATATCTTGTGATGGTTTTAATGGGGTTTTCATTTATTTGGAAAATTAGTCCATAGCAACATGAGACAAAGTAAAAGCAGCGCTTGTTATTTAGCTAGTAATAAGTTTTGAAATACTTTGAAGGGCTACTGGTACATTTTGTGAAGAGTTTTAATTATTTTTTTTTTAATTAAATCATAATTTCTGGGATAGTCTTTTCTTTTTTTTTTTTTTTGATTAATTTAAAAGGAGAAAAGATGTAAGTATGAGGAAGCTTAATGTTTCATTGGCTCTCCACGCTTTGAGTTTGGGAAAAGATTTCTATTTTATAGGATTAAAATGCTATGGCAGTTTTAGGGCTAACCAAAATGAAACACATGTTGGAAAAGCTTGATTTGAAACTTAAAGAAGGTGAATCAATGTTTCAATTATCATTATGTGTAATGTTTGTTCAAGAAAAATATGCAGTGTTTTGATTGCATTCAAATCGCAACTTTGGGGGAGGGAGAATTAAAAGTAGTTCTTACTACATATAAAATATGTTTATGGCCTGATTTTTCTCAGTCCACTTAATCTCACTGATAATGATCTTGATAAAGTCTATTGATTGTTATAAGACTAGCCAAGAGCTTGGTTCCGTCCCAGATAGCTAGAGCAAGATTGTTGGAATTACACATGTATTCACAATCAAGGCTATTGTAAAATGTCTTTCCCAAAGAAATTTTATTGAGCATCAAAACATCAAGCTCCCTGCTATGAAGTGATCAAATTTTCTTGTCCGTTCAGGAAGATCCTAGAATTTTTTTTTCATAGACAAAAAATAATTTTAAACAGAAAGGAAAAAGGTCACTGTACCCAGGTACATAAAACTAAAAGATAAGCTTTTTGACATTACAGTTGCTCACATGTACATGTAATTTTGCAATCATGTTTTTAATAAAACTATTAAAAGTACATATACTAACCAAATTTCGAACTTGATAAGAATTTGTATGACATAAATACTACAGTAGTCTCCGGATAAAAGCACGCTTTGGTTAAATACACGCTGAAGAGGTCAGACCGATTTTTTACTATGTAATCGGTATACTCTAAACGCACGCTTTGAAATTATTAAATAGGCATTGCTTACTGTACCCGGTAGTAAAGTGGACGAAATATCCACGCTATTACGGCACATGGCAGCCTGAAAACCCTGCTACCATGCTTACACACATCATACCGGTACATGAAAGGAAAGGGAGGACAAAGGCTGTACATCAGTATCGTCGTATAGATCTAAACACACAATGCCCTCTACCTGGGCCATGGGATCGGCCCAAGCTTGGAAGGGTTGGAGTGGAGCACAGGCAAGGTGATGCAATTTTCGCTGCTTTGTGTCTGTCTGGTCAGATCTATCCATTACGGCTAGTATCCTCTCCCCTCCTCCCCCGCTTTTTGCATTGCACGGTTGTCTGTGGTTTGCACTTGGTGTATCACTGTCAGGCATCATCTGTGTAAAACAAATCAAGTCATAGTCACTCATTGCGATTTCATCCGTCAGAAGCGTTGTGCAGTCTTCACTCTCAGAGTCTAGTCTCTTTTTTCATCGACAAACTCTTTTTTTTTTTTAAGATGCATAATGTCTACTCACAAGACATTAACGTTGGAAACACAACGTAAGATTCTAGACATTTTGTTCATGAAACTTCAATTATCAATGTTGTTCCTTAATCCCTCTTACGAATTTCGTTATTTCAATGTTCTTTAATAAAAAACAAAAATAAAAGAACCCAAAACGTAGCTGAACTCAAAGGTTTAATAACCTCCCTTTCACGCCAAATGTGTGTATAATCAAGGGAAATAACCCTGCATTTTGCAGTGCCATAAGGGAAGTAACCAAATTTTTTTCATTACTTTATATAAAGACATGCATCTCCTAAACGCACGCTATTGAAGCCTCCCGAGGACCGTGTGTTTATCCGGAGACTACTGTACATGTAGTTCCTCTTTTTCTTGCTATGGAGCTAAAACATGTGCGGAATACATTCATAATTTCATCTTTGAGGTTTCTACAAATAATATTTTTACGAATATCATCTTTATGTGTGACATCAATAATCTGAGCTTTGATAGCAGACATTTCTGCCCAAAAATTCAAATGGTAGGGAAACATTAGTCTAACAGAGTCGAATTTCGGAATAGAATTTGAACTGCTGTAGTGGGTCCGCACTAAGTCCATTTGTCAAAGTTCAGTACAAAGAAAAAGGTACATTATAATACATGTTTTGTACATCATTACATGTGATTGGTTTGAGAAGTAAATAATTACAAAATAAATAATGAAGAAATAAATGATTTATTTACAGTGTATTTCTTCATAAACACTAACAGTTTTCTTTGAACTTTTTTTTGTCCGTCTATAACAAGGTGAACGCCCGTGTCATTTCTTGTTCTATCGTGATCTTGTCTCATGTGGAATAAACATAATGTACAGTGTGTTTACTAATTTAGGGCTCGTTTAACTGTAAAATAATTAAACTTCCAGGCGATCGTAAGCTAAATCTTCTGAATATTATGCAGGCTCGGGTATCTACCAAACTGGACCAGATGCTGCTCAGAAAGATAAACCTGTCTAAAGCTCCATCTTTATAATGATGTGGAGGGGCTTTTCTTAAGTTCGTGTCAACCGCGCTTCCGTATCATGATGAGTGGACCTTTTATTCTCTCATCTTTGAAAAACACTGAACAGATTTGGTCTGCACTTGCAATCTTTCAAAATTCTCGCTCACAGTATTGCTTTGATACTCAAGGCAGTGCCTACTGCTGCTAAACTTCCGCCAGTTCATAAACGTTTCATCATCAAAATAAATGTAGATATTGGTCGATACCGTAATAATTTGCCGCCTCTCCAGTTGACAAAATCCTGAAGAGTTCTGCTCAACTTGTTCCCAATGCACATACCTGTACATGCACAGCGAGGCTTCCTAAAATGCATACAGGCCACATCACCGTAGTAAACAAACTTTTGCATGTTTGAGTTATAGTGATCTACGTGTATTTCTTTTAACTTTTGGGCACACTTAGAGCAGAATTGTATACACTTATAATTCTGCTTACACAACAAAACTGTGCCAAATAACTACATAGATAAATACATACTGTACTACAAATGAACTACTACTAGCTCACACTGTGCCAAATAACTTCATAGATAAATACATACTGTACTACAAATGAACTACTACTAGATCACATTGTGCCAAAAAACTACATAGATAAATACATACTGTACTACAAATGAACTACTACTAGCTCACACTGTGCCAAATAACTACATAGGTAAATACATACTGTACTACAAATGAACTACTACTAGCTCAAACTGTGCCAAATAACTACATAGATAAATACATACTGTACTACAAATGAACTACTACTAGCTCACACTGTGCCAAATAACTTCATAGATAAATACATACTGTACTACAAATGAACTACTACTAGCTCACACTGTGCCAAATAACTACATAGATAAATACATACTGTACTACAAATGAACTACTACTAGCTCACACTGTGCCAAATAACTACATAGGTAAATACATACTGTACTACAAATGAACTACTACTAGCTCACACTGTGCCAAATAACTACATAGATAAATACATACTGTACTACAAATGAACTACTACTAGCTCACACTGTGCCAAATAACTACATAGGTAAATACATACTGTACTACAAATGAACTACTACTAGCTCACACTGTGCCAAATAACTACATAGATAAATACATACTGTACTACAAATGAACTACTACTAGCTCACACTGTGCCAAATAACTACATAGATAAATACATACTGTACTACAAATGAACTACTACTAGCTCACACTGTGCCAAAAAACTACATAGATAAATACATACTGTACTACAAATGAACTACTACTAACTTACACTGTGCCAAATAACTACATAGATAAATACATACTGTACTACAAATGAACTACTATACTACTAGCTCACACTGTGCCAAATAACTACATAGATAAATACATACTGTACTACAAATGAACTACTACTAGCTCACACTGTGCCAAATAACTACATAGATAAATACATACTGTACTACAAATGAACTACTACTAGCTCACACTGTGCCAAATAACTACATAGATAAATACATACTGTACTACAAATGAACTACTACTAGCTTACACTGTGCCAAATAACTACATAGATAAATACATACTGTACTACAAATGAACTACTACTAGCTCACACTGTGCCAAATAACTTCATAGATAAATACATACTGTACTACAAATGAACTACTACTAGCTCACACTGTGCCAAATAACTACATAGATAAATACATACTGTACTACAAATGAACTACATGTACTACTAGCTCACACTGTGCCAAATAATTACATAGATAAATGCATACTGTACTACAAATGTACTGCTAGCTCACACTGTGCCAAACAACTACATAGATAAATACATACTGTACTACAAATGAACTACTACTAGCTCACTCTGTCAGTCCGAAAGTTCTATCGGGTACCTTTGAGGCACGCGGTGGGTCGAGCCGTGAGGTGGAACTGACAGTGTGGACGAGAAAATCTCATAGTTTTTCGTCACTCCATGAGATCACTGTCACGCCGCCTGAAGAATCCAGCATGCTGGATATTTTGGAGAAATTATTTGATAAAATGATAGCCGGACGTGGCTGGCGGCGTCTGATGGGTGCAACTGCAAAAAGGGAAAAAAAAAAATTAAATTTGTTTTTTAATATTTTAAGAAATTTTAACATGAACCCAAATCTTTAAATTACAAATTCAGATTCGACGAATTAAAAATAGTGATACATGTTAATTGTTATGCTCGCGTGTAACAGTTTTTAATATATAATTATTTCGAAAGATAATAATAATTTTTTTTATTAACCACTACCTTCTCTCTCTCTCTCTCTCTCTCTCTCTCTCTCTCTCTCTCTCTCTCTCTCTCTCTCTCTCTCTCTCTCTCTCTCTCTCTCTCTCTCTCTCTCTCTCTCTCTCTCTCTCTCTGTGTTAAAATGTGGACATGGCCGAAGTTCTTTCAAAATATTTAAAAGGGTATACTGTGTTCTCTTCAAAAGCCATTTTTGAACCAAACAGATCATTTTTTACTTCATTTTTTTTAAACGTAAGTCATTATGTAGATGGCAAACACAAAAAAAACATCAAGATCTTCTAAAAATGAATCCACAAACACAAGATGTGTTATTGTTTTTGCACCTTTTCAAAACTGAATTGAATCAGCGAATCTAGAAAGTGAAGGACATATAGTTACGGCTTTTTTCCTCTGACTCAGAGGCAGAGGCAGAAATAGGCAAAGCCCGCCAAGGCTCAGATTAGACAGCTTGCCAGCCAGCCGATGTTTTAAGTAGCCTCGCTGTAAGTGTAAACATAATCGGGTTTACCCCATAGTGTAGACAGGCTTTCGGAGTGATGATAGTTAACCTATGGGCGGAACTAACTAACGGGTACCCGATAGTTCGGACAGCCCTGAGCATGGCCGACTGGATACAGAGGGCTCTGGTCTAAGCCTCGATGTACAATCATCTGATGATCTGGTTCCCTATTGCTATCTTCCTCATGGCCATTTTCTTTGGTGTGCTTGTATCCGCATTTTTCAGCCCATAATGTATTTTTCTCGAGGAGAGACTGAAATTCTATCGCATGCATAAACTTCTTCTCACCCCTTTCCCTTTCTCGATAGAAGCTTTGGGGCGTCTTTGGCTACATCTATGATCGCTAATAGTAATACATTTCACGAGCATCATACATGTACCTAATTCGCAGGGTTAAGTGGTACGTTTGAGAAACATACACGTATAGGCCTACAAATACTGTTATAGGAAGGAGCTAGTTGTTGATTCACACATGTGTCTGTTTTGCCTCCATGTCAATGTTTTCAAGGAAACTTACGACTAATATTAGTAATAGTATACGAAACATAAAACTTATCAATACAAGAATTGATAATCATGAGAGAGAGAGAGAGAGAGAGAGAGAGAGAGGAGGTTGGCTTTTGAGTTGTTTCTAGAAGCGTTTCTTCTGCCTGCAACCTGTGGAAGCTACATGTATGTTTACTTTGTGAATCTTGGTGTTAAATGTTTGTTGAGGGTTATAGAATAAATTCCTATATGGTCAGCGTAACATTGAAGATCTGCAAATAGTGTACATCGAGGGTCGCAAAGGAAACTATCCTAACTCCTGTTTTGCAAATTTTACAGGAGGAACAAAAAACTTAATAACTTTGTAACTAATAGTCCAATATGACTCTTTTTCACGTGAAATGTATTTGAAATATCTTTGCACACTTTGGTTGTGTATTTTTGAATTTAAATTGTAAACATTTTGTGTAATTCAACTTACGATATTTTATTCAACCAAAATTCACACGTAAACAATTGTATCTCAAGTTACGATAATCTTCATTGATAATTGTTCACACATATACTATCGTATGTTATAGTTACGACAGTTTATGTTTAAATTCGATGTCTTATAGACGAGTTGCGACAATAACAAGAAACAGTGTTAAGAAACAAAATAGCAGCAAAACTTTTATAATTATTTTAAGCGTAAAATATGATTTTAATAAAAGTTTGCACATTTGATTTAAGGATACATATTTTACTAAAATGATTAAAGTATGTTCAGAATGTTATAATATGTATAAATTTCAATTTACAGAGTCACATCACTGATACTTTCACGGATGCATGAATGAGATATAAAATACACATAATTTATTTTGAGAGTTATTAAGAACGACATCTGGGTAGAATCTTAGACTAAATCTTATAGACGATGACAGAAATGGAAGACCAAATATAAGTACTATAGAGGAAAGAAGATGCATGGATATTATTATTTTTATTGTTAAAATATAGGCCTACATGATATATAAATAAAGAACAAAGATAGGTACGGTACTTCAGAGATTAGACAGTTATCTTGAACCATGTTTATTTAAAAAAAAAAATCAATATACTATTTAAGTATCAAAACACACAACTTTATTGGAAAAAAGATTAACATAATTAAACCATTTAATTTTAAACAAGTTAAAAAACTGGTGATGGGTTTCAGGAAAAACTTGGCTTTTGCAGAGGGATTGAAGGTCATTATACTTGTCTATGTCTATGCCAGGACCCTTTCCGTTATTTAGAACATAGAGCTGAATGTAGTTGAAGTGCCCCTTGGCCTGCACGTTCCGTATTCTTTTTTACATGTTGAGAAAATGAGACGATGGTATTGACCATCAAAGTCATACTTGAATATGTACAAGATCGAAGTCTTGACTGGTCAACTTCAATGGTTTGATGTTAAACAGCTTCACCTTTGTTTTCATCTAGGTGAAAAATTTTCAAATTTGAGGCTATCTATTTGAAGTCGGAAAACCGAGATTCGGCAGGCTTCTTTACAATATAGTTTTGTCTCAACTGCTTTGCCGCACTGCTAACACCTGCCCAATGAGGAGAGGTAGATGCTTACTTACTCTTTCTATCGTTGTATGCACACTGTTATTCTCGTTCTTGATGTGGCCCTTTATAAAAAAAAATTGTGCTTAATTTCTGTAGAGTTGAATTTGTTTAATGCACACCAAAGCATCGCCAAAAGATGTCTATTCGGGTTCTGCCCGCCACATGAATCTGAATAGAGTTTAACATGAGTCACGCCTTTCTCTCACTTGCACCAAGCAGATAATTTTAATCACATGAACCAATCTCATCTGACTCTCTTGCAGCTATCCCTTCATGTCAAACATTGCAGATAGCTTGACCTGATCCAAGATGAAAATATTGAAAGGTTGTATAAATTCAGTTTTCTCTTACAATACAGTACTGATGCAATGGAATGGCGGTGTTATCTCTGAATAGCGCCCTCTCATATCAGGAAGAATAGACCATCTCCATCTTTTTTCTCAAAGAGAGTAAATACAAACTGCTCGCTTTTCCCCAGGATGTACGAGGACATGGTTTTGCGTATAGCTTGCTTCAGTCCTGCTATTTCCAAATGGTGTTTTACGCTCTTCTGGCGCTTGTCTTTTTGCTCGACTCTTCCACGTTGGTGCACACTTAACCTCTCCTTTTGTGAATGTCCCCATTATGCCAAAGTATACGGCGAATGAAGGTGAATAAGAAAATTGGTGGATGGCTGTGCATGCTCTGATTTTGCGTGTCAGGTGTAGGTGCCGCCTCTTGGGAACGACTACTGTCGATGTCATTCTCGATTTCTTCTTCCTGAGTTTTGATGTTTGGCCTCAACTCAGTTTCCTGAGCTACGACTCTCATTGCATCGATCGAAACTTGCATGTATTTTACAGGAGATGTAGACAAGATGTGTGTTGCTCTTCCTCTAGAAGCACAGAAGGGTGTTGAGTGCCTTGAGCTTGTACATAGTCCGGATCGTTGTCCGATTAACCAATGATATATCACTGATGCTTTCACTGGAGTCATACCTTGCATCATCGCCTTTCACACGCAATGTTCGCAAATTCCCTTTCCTTCTTATACAAACAGGTCACTTGGCTTTCTTTGCCCGCAATGTTTTAATTGTTGCGAGAGTATATTCGGCTTCCTCAAACTCTTTTTCCGCAAAATGAAAATTTTTAGGATCGAGATTTTTTAGTTCAAAGAGTGTGATTTCATACTTAGCTGACAACAAACGTAAAGATGCAGAGAGAGCATAATGCTGGAGAGCGAGTGGAGATGAGTAGTTCGTAAGCACAATTGACCGTCTGCACAAAGCAAGCTAGACTTTCTGCTGTGTGGGTCAAACACGAAATAAGTATCCAAGTGTTTGATAATTGACATTGAGAATGGCGTGCCAGGACCCAGGGTTAAGATCCCATATTGGTGTATGTTGGAAATTGCTGTTTCGAAATTATAGTCTGGAGGAGTGTCAGCATTGCTGTCAACTAATCCAGTGTATGATTCACCTAGAAGCACCTGGACCCTCAGCTCAAATATGTCGCAGACTTGTGGAAATAAAGTAACAAGAGAGAACTCATTTGAGCTGTTCCTGAAGATTCTCGAATAAAGAGAATCTCCGTAGTTCAAGATTGCATCAGCGTCATTACTGGTCCATGATGTCACAGATTTGATGCCATGATACACCATAGAAGCCAGGGAATTACAGGTGCACTGCCTTCCAATGTTTTCAAAGATGAGATCAGCTTGGTGGCATGTATCGGTAACAGACATCGTGTCCTGAAAAATGAGAGAATCAAACTTTTATAAGGAGCCGATTTGTATAGTACATGAATAAAACTGGTACTACGGTACTTTCGTTGATGGATGTAAAATGAATGTTGTGCAAATGTAAAGTATGATCCTAACACAGAGTACATTTCAACAAAATGAAAGTAGAGGTTAGCATTACAGAACTCAAATTGGCTAGCCTTTCATCATGGCTTGAGAAATTATCTGAAGTTGTTTTAAAGGTGATTGCCGAATGCCAGGAGTAAAAAAATCACTTGCTGCATTCATATCGATAAAAGTCTTAAAGTGTTTATTCAATTGTTTTCATAGATTGTTTTAGAGTCACGTAACAAGTGTACAAAATCATTCATGAATGAGTCTTGCAAAAAATAACTATCTTTGAGATAAAAAAAATGACAAAAGTAAATTTTAGAGACAGTAAAACTGTTAAATAAATGTTGTGGTTTGTTGTAATAAGAAATCGAAGACAACAGTGTTGCTGGTGCAATATTACTGAACACCCGCCCTACAAATGTTCGAAAAGAGTGGGAAAGAAGGACAAAGTAGAAAGTGTGTTGGGAAGACGAGAAGTGCAGAACACAGCTCACCCGAGAAGTTATGTGAGCGCGCTCTCAGGCTGAGAGAGTATCGGAGGAGACGAGGTATAACTGAAAAGCTCACAACACAAAGAAGGCATGAAACATTAACTAAAGAAAGTTGAAATGAAGGGAAAAGATGGAGGAGAAATAGAGGAAAGCATAAAGAACACTGTAATCGCCTCGACCATAGGAAAGAAAGAAGACTAAGAAATTGGAAACTCTAACACAGAAGGCCCTGACCGACAAAATCAAAACAAATCTAATGTAAAGGATGTTAGACTTAAGATATAAAAGGGAGGTAATAAATCCTTAATTGTTAAGTCATTATGTAACCATGTTTTATTATAGTAATATCCTTTTGTTTACCATGTTCTATTTTTGGAAGTACATGTACAAAATTTGTTTGTATGCTTTCACTTTCACTTTATGATTTCCTGCTTTCAGTTAGTCTGCTTCCTGTAATTAGCCATGTGAAACATACACTCAATGTTATCTGAGTTAATAAAGTAACAATCAACCTTCATCAACTCTCTAAGTGTCTACATGAAGATTAACCACCATCTATGATAATTAACAATGGCTACTAACCCCATTGCAACAGGTTATGGGCCCAGATCTAGCAGAACCCTAAGAATTTTATTTGATGGTGATGAAAGAAATTTTTCCGTCTGGGAAACGAAATTTTTAGGCTTTATGAGAATTAGAAATCTCCAAGCTGTATTCAAGGATTTGGATACTGATGATATTGAAGTAGACGAGAGCCAAAATGAAGAAGCTGATGCGGAACTGGTACAAGTCCTAGATGACAGGTCTCTATCCCTCATCATTAGAGGCGCAAAAAATGACGGCCGCAAAGCATTTAACAATTTTGCGGAACCACTACAGGCCGACAGGGAAGCCAAGAGTGATTACCCTATACACTCAACTCACTTCGCTTGTCAAGAGCAAGCAAGAGTCCATAACGGACTACATCATCCGTGCCGAGACAGCTGCCTCATGCCTGAGAGATGCCGGAGAACTCATCTCCGACAGCCTGCTCGTTGCGATGGTCCTGAAGGGTCTGCCCAATGAATACCAACCCTTTGTCACAGTCATGACACAAAGGAACAAGGCCTTGACCTTCTCGGAATTCAAAGTGGCGCTACGCAATCATGAAGACACCGACACTCACAGACTTCAGCCACAAATGTCATGTCTTTTAAACACAGACGATGGTGTCAAAACTGCAGATCCTCAACACATGACACCAGCGTCTGTAGAAAGATGCAGTCAGCAACACCTACTAACAAACAATCCCGCCAAGGCGCTCTAGGTGAAGATAAGCAAAAGTGGTGTGAAATTTGTAGAAACAAAACACATTCGACAAGTGACTGTAGAAAACTTCGAAAAGTAAAAGAAGTTCTGAACAAAAGTGGCAATTCTGAAGATCATCATTTTACATCCAGTGTGAACCAGAAATCTGGTCAAATTAATAATTCTGTGAATCTCACAAAATTACTTGTAGACAGTGGTGCTAGTGTGCACATTGTGAATGACAAATCCAAATTCAGGCGTTCAGTGAAAATTTCAAACCGTCAGATCACGTCATTGAACTCGCCAACGGCAGCCGCAATAGGAACCTTGCTCTTGGGCAGGGAGACGTAGAAATGGACATTCTCAATTCTGACGGAAATCGGTGCTCGATAACTCT
Source organism: Elysia crispata (assembly GCA_033675545.1). NCBI lineage: Eukaryota > Metazoa > Mollusca > Gastropoda > Plakobranchidae > Elysia > Elysia crispata. The sequence continues at coordinate 7,680 of JAWDGP010001734.1, read as the reverse complement.
CGAGAATGCGTTGTACGTTCCATCATTCTCCCAGAACATTTTCTCTGTGACAGCCGCTACCGAGAAACGAGCAACTATCATTTTCTCTGAAAATTCGGGAAAACTCTTCCCAAAGGTCAAAGATAGCTCAAATGCTCAATTTGTAGAAATTCACAAAGAAGGAAAATTGTATTACATTAACAGTGTGCAGCATTCCACTAAGGTTTCAAGAACACTGAAGCAATGGCATGAAGCCTTGGGCCATTGTAACACCCAAGACATTCTCAAACTGGAAGGGAAAGTTAAAGGTATGGTGATTACAAATAAGACTGATAAGTTTCAATGTGAAGTGTGCCCCCAAGGAAAAATGACTGACTTTAGAAGTAGAGTTCCAGACAACAGTGCCAGTGCTCCTTTTGAACTTGTCCACATTGATCTGTCAGGACCGATTGATCCTATAAGTATTGATGGACACAGATATGCACTTTTATGTGTTGATAGTTTCTCTAATCTAGCTAGTGTGTACTTCCTGAAACACAAAGATGATGCCTGTGATGCTTTCAAACAATACATTGCTGACAGTAGCCCTTATGGCACTATCAAATCAGTTAGAAGTGATCAAGGTGGGGAATTCATTTCTGAGAAATTTGTATCAATGTTGATCCAAAACAAAATCTGCCATGAAAGAAGTGCACCTTGTAGCCAACATCAAAATGGAAAAGCTGAAAGGTTATGGCGAACACTATTTGATATGGCGAGATGCTTGCTTGTGCAATCTGGGTTAAACAAAAACATGTGGACATATGCAGTTTTGACTGCCGCATATGTCCGCAACAGGTGCTTTAATCAGAAAATTGAAAGCACTCCTTTTGAACAAATTACTGGCAAGAAACCCAATATTGCTAACATGCGACCATTTGGCTCTACATGCTTCTGTTTGGTCCAAAAACCCAAGAAACTTGAGAATAGAAGTGTGAAAGGCATATTCATAGGGTATGACAGGAAGAGCCCTGCTTGTCTGATTTATTTTCCTGAGACACAAGAAATTAAGAAGATCAGATGTGTCCAATTTCACAATGTTGACTCTGGGAAATCTGACTCTGTTGAGATTCCTTTTGATGAAGACTATGTCCATGACAAAAACAAACCTAATGAAACCCAAAAGAAGAATGATCCAACTGTAACAGTTGAAAATAAAACAACTCAACAGCGTCAGAGTTCTCAAAGTCAAGAGGCTACAGGTAGTCAAGGGGCTACAGATTTAGGGAAAAGAAATAGAACTAGACCTAAGTATCTGGATGACTATGTTGTTATTAATGACCATGACAACAGCAATAGTGAAGAAAGGGACTTTTTGAATAGTACTTTTCTGCACTACTGCTACAACACTGTACATAATATACCTACTAGCTATAACAATGCTATGACATGTGATGAAGCTTGTAAATGGCAAAAGGCCATGGACGACGAGATGTGTGCTTTAGAGGAGAATGATACCTTTGAGGTTACAACACTACCTCCAGGCAGGAAAGCAGTGGGGGGAAGATGGGATTCAATTTAAAGTCCAACCCTAATGGGGAAGAAACTTATAGAGCCAAATATGTGGCAAAGGGCTTTTCTCAAATTCCGGACATTGATTTCCAAGAAACTTTCTCACCTACAGCACCCATTACGTCAGTTCGAACCTTAGTTCAATGTGCAGTCCAAAATGGTCAAATGGTCCACCAAATGGACGTTAAAACTGCTTATCTGAATGCACCAATTGACTGTGAACTGTACGTCGAACAACCTGAAGGTTATGTAAAAACTAATGAACAAGGTGAAAAATTAGTGTGGAAGTTGAGAAAATCTCTGTATGGTTTAAAACAGAGTGGAAGAAATTGGAATAATCTTCTACATAGTCACCTAATAGCTGATGGTTTTACACAATCATTAGTTGACACATGTGTATATGTCAAAAACTCACATGATGAAAATGAAATGTGCATTGTCCTGGTGTGGGTAGATGATATTGTGCTTGTTACCAAAAGTGAGGTAGCCATGACAAACATGAAGAAAAGCCTTAGCAAACATTTCCATATGAAAGATCTAGGCCCCATTTCGTGGTTCTTAGGCATTGAATTTGAACATGAGAAAGATTCCATCTCAATGGGTCAAGCTCAGTATATAAACAAACTACTAAAGAAGTTTAACATGGAAAGTTGTAAACCAAAACAAACAGCCTGTGACATGAATATCAACAAGTTGCTTAGTCAAACACATGACGACACAGGGAGTGTCAAGACTAACCCAAAGCAATATAAAGAGATAGTGGGTAGCCTCATATATATCATGACAGCTACCAGGCCTGACTTATGCTTTGTTGTCACCAAGTTATCTCAATACTTGTCAATGCCAAGTGATAGACACATGATTGTTGCAAAACATGTGCTGAGGTATCTGAAGGCCACAATTCAACAAAAGTTGACATTCAGGAAAGCAGTGGACAACTTAAGCTTATCAAGCTTCTGTGACTCAGATTGGGGAAATTCTGAGGATCGAAAAAGCATAACTGGCTATTGTTTCACACTGTCAAGAGAGGGTCCACTTATTTCTTGGAAGTCTAAGAAACAACAAAGTGTTGCACTGTCCTCTTGTGAAGCCGAGTACATGGCAATGTCTTCCGCTACACAAGAAGGAAAGTTTCTGCTTGCCTTAATAAATGACATGAATATTGATTTACATGTACATGATTTTACACTGAATTGCGACAACCAAGGAGCTATTGCTTTGTCAAAAAATCCTGTCCATCACCAGAGAAGCAAACACATTGACATACGCTACCATTTTGTAAGAGATGAAATTTCAAATGGTCTCATGAAAGTGCAGTACGTACCCTCTGAAGAAAACCTTGCAGATGTCTTCACCAAGCCTGTGTCTAAAGTGAAGATGCAAAAATTCAAAACCTTGCTCTTGGGTGACTGAATTGTCCAATGACATAAAATGCATTATGTCAGATTAATCAGGAATCGAACACTTAAACTTTGAACATGATCTTAATTTGAAATTTGGATTCTCCAGATCCTCTCTTACAATGATTTATGATTCTCATCGATATATCATATCGTATTTAACTTTTGTTTTTGTTAATTCGGACGAGAGTTCCAAGGAATTTTTTTTTTATTGTTTTGTTTTTCAACAAATTTAATGTCATTCGTTACACATACTATTTCGTCTGTGAAGGTTATTATATTGTTCAATTATTGTATCCTAACAATCCAGGATTTAAGTGGGGGTGTTAGACTTAAGATATAAAAGGGAGGTAATAAATCCTTAATTGTTAAGTCATTATGTAACCATGTTTTATTATAGTAATATCCCTTTGTTTACCATGTTCTATTTTTGGAAGTACATGTACAAAATTTGTTTGTATGCTTTCACTTTCACTTTATGATTTCCTGCTTTCAGTTAGTCTGCTTCCTGTAATTAGCCATGTGAAACATACACTCAATGTTATCTGAGTTAATAAAGTAACAATCAACCTTCATCAACTCTCTAAGTGTCTACATGAAGATTAACCACCATCTATGATAATTAACAATGGCTACTAACCCCATTGCAACAGAGGACACAGACGAGGAGGATAGAACGGAGACTTTCCAAACACCCGACGCTAGAGTCGCTACTGAATCAAAATCAGAAAACAAAGAGAAAAGCACACTTAGGAAAGGATTCACTAGAACAGCGCAAGATACGTTCATTAAATATAACATTGCCAACAAGCCCAAAAAAGGGAGACTTAAAATTTCGATTCCCCGGCGGCCTTATTGTTTTTATGCTATTTATAGAGATAGAAAATTGGAATTGGACCACCCTATCTCTATTAATAGCATAATAACAAAATAGCCGCCGGTCAAATTTAGATTGTTCTGTCTCTATAAATAGCATATATACAATGTGGCCGCCGGCGAATCCAATTTATCTTTTTCTATCTCTATAAACATAATAATAGCAATATGGCCGCAGAGGAATCCAATCCTGTTCTAAATAGTTAATTCCAGAGTTTTCCTATTCTATGAATAGCACAATTACAATATAGCCGCCGGGGAATCTAATTCTAGTTCTCAATATCTAATTCTAGAGTTTCTGGACGCTGGGGAATCAAATTGTAATAGCATAATTTCAATATGGCCGCCGTTTAATTCTATTTTTTTCCCATCTATATAAAAAGCATTATTTTTAAAATGGCCGCCGTTCAATTCTATATTTTTTATCTCTAGAAATAGCATAATGCCAACATGGCCGCCAGGGAATTCTATTTTTTCCACTAAATAAAAGACATAATTTCAATATGGCCGCCGCGAAATTTTATTTTTTTCCATCCCTATAAATAGCATAATTCCAATATGGCCGATGGTTAATTCTAATTTGGCAAATCTTTATAAATAGCGAAATTTCAATATGGCCGCCGGTTAATTCTATTTTGGTAATATCTATAATTAGCAAACCTTTAATATGGCCGCCGGTTAATTCTATTTTGGTAATATCTATAATTATCACACCTTTTATATGGCCGCCGGTTAATTGTAATTTATCTAAAATATCTAAAAATAGCAAAATTTCAATATGGCTGTCGGGAAATTTTATTTCTTTCCATCTCTATAGATAGCATAATTCTATTATGGCCGCAGGTTAATTCTCTTTTGTTAATCTCTATAAAAAGCATAATTCGAAGATGGCCGACAGCTAATTCTATTTGGCAATCTCTTTAAAAAGCATAATTCCAATATGGCCGTCGGAACATTTTTTTTCCATCCCTATTGATAGCATGATTCCAATATGGCCGCCGGTTGATTCTAAATTGGCAAATCTCTATAAATAGCATAATTTCAATATGGCTGTCGGGAAATTTAATTTTTTCCATCTCTATAAATAGCATAATTCCAATTTGGTGCCGGTTAATTCTATTTTGGCAATCTCTAGAAATAGCATAATTTCAATATGGCCACCGGGAAAATCTATTTTTTTTCCATCTCTATAAATAACATAATTTCAATATGGCCCCCGGGAAATACTAAGTTTTCGATCTCTATAAATAGCATATTTTCAATATAGCCGCCGGTAAAAATTCCACTTTGGCAAGCTCTATAAATAGCATAATTTCAATATGGCCGCCGGTTAATTCCAATTTGGCAATCTCTAGAAATAGCATAATCCAATATGGACGCCGGGAAATTTTTTTTATTTCATCCCTATAGATAAAATTATTCCAATATAGCCGCCGGTTAATTCTAATTTGGCAAATCTCTATAAATAGCATAATTTCAATATGGCTGTCGGGAAATTTTATTTTTTTTCCATTTCTATAAATAGCATAATTCCAATATGGCCGAAGCTTAATTCTCTTTTGATAATCTCTATAAATAGCATAATTCCAATATGGCCGTCGGCTAATTCTATTTTGGCAATCTCTATAAAAAGCATAATTTCAATATGGCCGCCGGTTAATTCCAATTTGTCAATCTCTATAAATAGCATATTTCCAATATGGGCCCCGGCTAATTCTATTTTGGTAATATCTATAAATGGCATAATTCCAATACAGCCACCGGTTGATTCTATTTTGGTAATATCTATAAATAGCATAATTCCAATATGGCCGCCGGTTGATTCTATTTTGGCAAATATCTCTACAAAGCATAATTTCCATATAGCCGCCGGTTAATTCCAATTTGTCAATCTCTATAATTAGCATAATTCCAATATGGCCGAAGGCTAATTCTTTTTCGGCAATCTCTAGAAATAGCATAATTCCAAATATAGCCGCTGGGAAATTTTTATTTTCTGTCTCTAGGAAGAGTATAATTCCAATATGGCCGCCATATTATTCTAATTTGACATATCTCTATAAATAGCATAGTTTCAATATGGCCGCCGATTAATTCTATTTTGGTAATATCTATAATGAGCATCATTTTAATATATCCGCCGGTTAATTCTATTTTTGTAATTTCTATAAATAGCATAATTTCAATATGGCCGCCTGAAAATTCAATTTGTTTCCATCTCTATAAATAGCATAATTCCAATATGGCAGCCGGTAATTCCATTTTGGCAAGCTCTATAAATAGCATAATTTCAATATGGTCGCCGGTTGATTCCAATTTGGCAATCTCTAGAAATAGCATAATTCCAATATGGCCGCCGGGAAATTTTATTTGTTTCCATCTCTATAAATAGCATAATTTCAATCTGGCTCCCGGTTAATTCTATTCTTGCAATCTCTATAAATAGCATTATTTCAATATGGTCACCGGTGAATTCTGTTTTGGCAATATCTATAAATAGCATAAGTTAATACGGCCGCCGCTTAATTCTTATTTATGAAATCTCTATAAATAGCATAATTCCAATATGGCCGCCGGTTAATTCTATTTAGGCAATCTCTATAAATAGCATAATTTCAATATGGCCGCCTGGCAATTTTTCTCCATCTCTATAAATAGCATAATTCCAATATGGCCGCCGGTTAATTCTATTTTGACAATCTCTATAAATAGCATAATTCCAATATGGCGGCCGGTTAATTCTAATTTGGCAATCTCTATAAATAGCATAATTCCAATATGGCGGCCGGTTAATTCTAATTTGGCAATCTCTATAAATAGCATAATTCTAATATGGCCGCCGGGAAATACTAAGTTTTTCATCTCTATAAATAGCATAATTCCAATATGGCCTTCGGTAATTTTATTTTTTTCCATCTCTATAAATAGCATAATTCCAATATGGCCGCCGGTTAATTCTAATTTGTCGATCTCTAGAAATAGCATAATTTAATTATGGCGGCCGGGGAATTCTACAATGATGATATTGTATAAATATGCTGATATATATATATGAAGATAAAAACTTAAGAATTCGTTTCTGCAGAGATGATCTTGTTTTACTATGCTGATTTATAGAAAAAGAAACACATGTATTCGATGTTATGTTAATTCATGGCGATAGAAACACTTGAATTCGGTTATACAGTGATAATGTTGATTTATTATGCTGGTTTTTACAGGAAAAAAATCTAGAAATCGATTCTAAAGTAATGATTTTGTATTGCTATGCTGGTTTATACTGATAGAAACACTAGAATTCAATGATGATATTTTATTATTATGCAGGTTTATGGAGATAAAAAAACTAGAATTTGATTCTACAGTGATGAAATTGTATTATTAAGCTGGTTTAAAGAGATAGAAACGCTAGAATCCGATTCTACAGTGATGATTTTGTATTATTTTGCTGGTTTATGGATATAAAAAGCTAGGATTTGAATTTACAGTAATGATTTTGTATTATTACGTCGGGTTATGATTAAAAAAAAATTGAAGTCAGTTGGAAAAAGGGAAAGTTGGTGAAAAGGGACGAAAATGATATTTGTGATTTGTCCTTTGAAAAAAAGGATATAAGTTTAAAATATTTTAAGTAAAAATCCGACAATGAAATTAGAAGTAAGTACAACTTGATAACAAAGTTCTATCTGTGAAAGGGACAGATAGATTATATTGTGATTTAACCTGCAAGTAAAGAGAAAGACATTTTTCCCAGGTTGTGGTAGATTTAATCCACAAATATATTTATTCTGTAGAGGATTAAAAGTAATATCATTTACTGTTATAAAAATGACGGATGATAAGCTCTGTACAATGAATTTAAATCACTTAATGA
>JAWDGP010001731.1:5000-20425 GCA_033675545.1 Elysia crispata | reverse complement strand
GCGTCTCCTTTAAATTAATAATATTCTTTATCTTTATGTCCATTTCTAAATCAGCCTATTAATCAGTCTTCCTCTAGCAGTGTGTCGCTTTTTTCTTCCATGTCTTTCCGGTTCTTCGTTCCCCCACCCCCCTCTGTCTCTGTCTCTCTGTCTCTCTGTCTCTGTCTCTCTGTCTCTCTCTCTCTCTCTGTCTCTCTCTCTCTCTTCTATTTTTGATCCTCCATCTTCCACACTTTCCCTCCTTCTGTCTCCCTCTGTTTTCTCTCTTTTTGCCCTCTCTCTTCCTCACTACCTGTCGCTGTTTCTCAGTTTCTCTCGCTCTCTTCCTCCCTCTCTCACTCTCTCTTTCGCTCTCTCTCTCTCCTCTATTTTTGATCCTGCATCTTCCACACTTCCCTCCTTCTGTCTCCCTCTGTTTTCTCTCTTTTTGCCCTCTCTCTTCCTCACTACCTGTCGCTCTTTCTCAGTTTCTCTCGCTCTCTTCCTCCCTCTCTCTCTCTCTTTCTTGCTCTCTCTCTCTCTCTCTCTCTCCATCTATCTTTCCCTCTTCTTTGCGCTTTTTCTCTCATTTATTCCTCCACACTATCTGTCCTTTTTTTTCTCTCTTTCCGTGCTTCTCTACCCTCATTCATTCACCCTCACTCTTTCTCTGTCAGTCTGTTTCCGTCTCTGTCTCTTTCTCTGTCTCTGTCTGTCTGTCTGTCTCTCTCTCACTCTCTCTCTCTCTCCATCTCTCTTCCATCTCTCTTTTCTTTGCCTCTATTCTGTCATTTTTTGAAAATTTTTTTTTAAGTTTAAATAGATATGTCCATGGTAGTTCATTTGTCTTTCTTTCTCTCTCTCTCTCTCTCTCTCTCTCTCTCTCTCTCTCTCTCTCTCTCTCTCTCTCTCTCTCTCTCTCTCTCTCTCTCTCTCTCTCTCTCTCTCTCAATGTGTTGTTATTTGTTTCCTCTATTTCTGATTTTTCCACTTCCACAATATCTCTCCTTCTGTCTCCCTCTTTTTCTTTCTCCCTTTGCTTCCCAATTCTACATTCTCTCTCTCTCTCTCTCTCTCTCTCTCTCTCTCTCTCTCTCTCTCTCTCTCTCTCTCTCTCTCTCTCTCTCTCTCTCAATGTGTTGTTATTTGTTTCCTCTATTTCTGATTTTTCCACTTCCACAATATCTCTCCTTCTGTCTCCCTCTTTTTCTTTCTCCCTTTGCTTCCCAATTCTACATTCTCTCTCTCTCTCTCTCTCTCTCTCTCTCTCTCTCTCTCTCTCTCTCTCTCTCTCTCTCTCTCTCTCTCTCTTTCTCTCTCTCTCAATGTGTCGTTATTTGTTACCTCTATTTCTGATTTTTCCACTTCCACAATATCTCTCCTTCTGTCTCCCTCTTTTTCTTTCTCCCTTTGCTTCCCAATTCTACATCCTCTCTCTCTCTCTCTCTCTCTCTCTCTCTCTCTCTCTCTCTCTCTCTCTCTCTCTCTCTCTAGCTATATCTCTCTATTAATGATTCTAACTGCTTTATAAAGATTTCTAAATGTATCTTTCCTTTCTATTACATGCAATATTATCTAATTCTTTAATCAACACGCCTTAATGTACGCGCTTTGTCTATGGCTTTGACTGGTCTTTAATTATTTTTTTTTCTGATGCCACCAGTGTCTGATGATGTTCCGTTATTTCCGTGCTTTTCTACCCTTTTCCGAAATAAGTGGTTTTCATCTTTCTGGTCTTTGAATCAATAGTTACTAGCGATCCTTCACCGTTACATTACAACCTTATTGTCATCAGTCTCTCTCTCTCTCTCTCTCTCTCTCTCTCTCTCTCTCTCTCTCTCTCTCTCTCTCTCTCTCTCTCTCTCTCTCTCTCTCTCTCTCTCTCTCTGGCTGTTTATAACTAATTCTTTATCTTCAACTGAGTGTCCCAATTTCTTTCTTTCTTTTTTTTTAAAGTTATTTCCCTTACACTCTCATGCTCTGTGTCTCTCTTTCTCTATGTGTGTGTGTGTCTCTCTCTCTTTCTCATCTTCTCTCTACCCCACCCACTCTTGCACACACACTCTCTCCCTCTCTCTCTCTCTCTCTCTCTCTCTCTCTCTCTCTCTCTCTCTTCTTCTTCTTCTTCTTCTTCTTCTTCTTCTTCTTCTTCTTCTTCTTATCTGTCTGTCTCTCTCTCCCCCTCACTCTCTCTCCTTCTTCTTATCTGTCTGTCTGTCTGTCTGTCTGTCTGTCTCTCTCTCTCTCTCTCTCTCTCTCTCTCTCTCTCTCTCTCTTCCCTCAATCAGGTGGACTTGTTTTTAAATTTTCTAAAGATTTCTTTCCTTTTTTTTACCACTAATTTCTGTCTTCAATTGTTTAATGAACACGCGTCAAGGTGCATGCTCTGTTTATGGCTATGACTGGTATTCCATTTTTTAAACCACTCGACGTATGAGAAGAACACTCCTGTAAGCGACATTTTATAAATTTTTCAATAGGACCAAAAAACTTCACCATTTCGTCAATTTTGTGTAAACAGTTTTAAGACTAAGACATAACATCAATGGCATCAAATTACACATGTGACCAACAATGGAAGGCCATAAAAGCCATTTATTAACAGAATGTGGCGGATATACAGGAATGTAGGTAATCAAATCCTGAATGTGTTTGGATCAATACCCCTATATAGGCACATACAGGAGTGTTACCAATAACATAATTATAAGACACATTAAAGAACGAAACTTCACAATATGGACATACAGGAATGTTACATATCATTATAGAGAGAACTTAAAATATTAAAATATGGTTTATACAATTAATAAAAGATCTACTTAATGACTACATGTTACATTGTTGTTAATAGGCTCACCCGAAACTGTCCTTAACAAAATGAAGTAATTTATGTGTCTAGCATCTCTGCATAATATTTTTAGAAAGAAGTCAAAAACAATTTAATCATTAAAATTCTAAAAAACAAAGTCAACATTGCAATGCAATCTACTTTAAACTTTGAGTAACTGTATATGACAAGCAAAACTAAAGCCGCACAGTAATTGAAAATTGTTCTTTAATTGGGATTATATGGTTAAATATAGCATGAAACATTTAAAGTAAAAACTCCTTGAACTTTGATCAGAAGCGTTATTCAAAACAAAGGCATGAATATACTGCCTTTTGAAACTTGATTACGGAATAGTGGGCAAGCTGTGAAAAAAACAGTGGTGAGCAGGGGAATGAAGTTTGATGTACACAAGGAAATAAGGTTTTTCTTTTTATCCTTAGTAATTCCATCTGGTTCCACTAATTGCTGCAAATCAAAGACAGATTTTTCATAATCAGAATTTCTTTTGCGGCGGGCAAGGCGTATCAGATCCTGCAGCAACCTGAATCATAACGAACGATCATCGCGTCTTTGTCTACTCGGTTGAAAGCAATGACTCTGATCCTTGACCTTGCAACCTTTTCATCTCCATCATCAAATTCAAGGTTTTTCAGTCCTTTTGACATTTCTTTGAAGTCAAAAAAGTCACCTGATGACATTTCTCTGACTGCATAAGGTCTCCTATTCCGTCTTGCTCACGGACTACAGTTGCCCATTGTTCTGGTGTGTAGACGGGTATTTTCTTTGCCGTTTGGGCAATTACTGAGTGAACTGAATCATTCTCATTTTGTGTGTGTCCCATTTCTAGGAAACAATGCTCTATTTCATCTAGAGAAGCAAAATTTTATCATGGCAAACGAAAACATGGTTACAATTCTATTCCGGTTCTGACCAGCACAGTTGTCAGAAAAAAAGGTAAATTTTTTTTGGCGCAAGCCACCTGCTTTTTAATGAGGTGCCACACGCACGCTGAAATTTGGTTGGCTCCTCGGGATGACACGTGTTCTGGCCACATAAAACACTCTACATCTTGTGGAACCATATTGTAAAATGTGAGATTGTATACTGCCAGCTTCCTCTTATAGTAGAAGCTGGATGCTTCACTATGAGGACACTGAAGAGTTTTCTGGAGATCGAAGCAGGAGCTGCTGTGCTTAGACCTGTGCCTGCTTGCGCTTTGAAGGCAGCTTTGTAATCTCTTGCCTTTTCTTTTCTCAACAGGTGTTCTTTTTGTTTATATTGTTGTTCTTGGAATGGGAATTGGTTGGCTTTGTAGACAAGCATTGATCACACTAATCGTTTTTAGAAGCAAAAAATCCAAGATTGAAGTGTTTTAAAAATTTCTCTAAACTTGAACTGAGTTACCCAGCCTTTGCCCTCAACCTTTTGCGAGTCTACGTAAAATCGGTACATAGAACTGAGGCTTAAGCCAGCCTCCAAGAACAATTTAGATGTATCATGGCGGCAATAGTGGAAGGGAACCACAGGAAAACTTTTGATGTGATTCTTGATCTCATCAAGGTTGTCTTGAGATGCACTTTTGTGGTTTTTGTGCTTGCTTCTCTCATCTTCGAGACTATTCCAGTGTCATTTGCTTTTGTTATTGCGCCATAGACAAAGTCCTGTTTTATTCCCAGATTATTAAGAAAATATTTTATAACAACTGGCTTTAGATTAGTATTACCATCGATTGACTTTTAATTTCTGATTTTTCGGCTTACATATTGTGTTTTAGTCTCAATGACTGTGTCTCTAAGTTTTCTCTTTCCAGCATGTGGGTGCTTCTCAAGGAATGACGGAACTGGGGGTCCAAGGAATGGGTGTAAATGAGCCCAAAATAACGATTTTCAAACCTTTATTCCCCACCCCCTCCCAAATGCCTACATCTGAAATACATAATACGAATGACTTTAAACGAACAGTTTATTGTCTATGTAAAAAATCATGATTGAGATCGTTATATTCAATTTGTTTCTTAGATTTTCTACGTGAATTAAAAGATTTAAGTTCGTTTATTAACTTAATTATTTAGTTTACTTCAATTTGCGACACAGGCATACAAACAAGACGCATTTTGTATGTTTTTTCTTTTCATATTTTTTATATATGAGTTGTCGTTAATTTTGCATTTCAGCAGTTACTTTCCTCTATACGTAAGGCCTAATTAGATTCCTACACGTATTTAAAAGAGTTCATGCCCTTACCGAGTGATTAAATCTTGAGACTATTTCTTTCTATTCTTCTTGGTTCTCTTCTTTCAATCTAGCTCTCTTTCTGTATCTGGATCTATCTTCCTCTCTCTCGCTCTAAATCTTTCTCTCTCTCTCTCTCTCTCTCTCTCTCTCTCTCTCTCTCTCTCTCTCTCTCTCTCTCTCTCTTTTTCTTTTGTTCGTTCGCTCTGTTTCCTTTTTCTGTTCTTTGCGACTCGTTCTTTTTCCGGGTTATTTCTCTTCTGTGCTCTCTTAAACTTTCTATCTCTCTCTCTCTCACTCTATCTCCCTCTCTCCTTCTCTCTACTTTTCGCCTCTTCTCTCATTTTGGATTTTTTTTTAAATACTTTTTTTTTTCTTTTCTAAATCAGGTTATTACTCACTCTTCCTGTGTTTGCTTTATCTGCAATCCCTTTATAGTTCTTCCTTTTACATTTCACTTTCTTTCTGTTTCTGTTTCCCTCTCTCTGTTTCTCTGTCTCTGTCTCTCTCTCTCTCTCTCTCTCTCTCTCTCTCTCTCTCTCTCTCTCTCTCTCTCTCTCTCTCTCTCTCTCTCTATCTATCTATATATATATATATATATATATATATATATATATATATTATATATTTTCTTTGCCTCCTTCATGTCTTTTTCAAACTATTTTTTATTATTATTTTAATAGATATGTCCATGTTACTTTATTACTCCCTCTGTCTCACGTAACGGTGTGTCGCTATTTCTTTCTTATCTTCCTGATTCGTCCTCTTCCACATTATCTCTCCATCTGTATGTCTGTCTGTCTGTGTTTCTGTCTCTTTGTCTCTGTCTCTCTCTCTGTCTCTCTCTCGGTCTCTCTCTCTCTCTCTCTCTCTCTCTCTCTCTCTCTCTCTCTCTCTTTCGGTCTATTTGGAAACCAGTTTTTTTCGCGAAAACGTACATGTTACGCATCTCTTATATAGTTACCAATTATACTGTGTTGTATGTCTTTCCAACATCGGCTTTAGAGTACTATTATCATCGCTTGTCTTTTATTCTCTGATTTTTCGGCTCACATATTGTGTTTTAGTCTCAATGACTGTGTCTCTAGGTTTTCTCTTTGCAACATGTGGTGCTCCCCAAGGAATGACGGAACTGGGGGTCCAAGGAATGGGTGTAAATGAGCCCAAAATAACGATTTTCAAACCTTTATTTCCCACCCCCGCCCAAATGCCTACATCTGAAATACATAATACGATTGACTTTAAACGAACAGTTTATTGTCTATTTTAAAAAATCATCTCTCTGTCTCTCTCTGTCTCTCTCTCTCTCTCTCTCTCTCTCTCTCTCTCTCTCTCTCTCTCTCTCTCTTTCTCTCTACTGTGTTCCTCTTCTGTCTCTTTTATGATCTTTTTTTTAAACCTTGTGTCTACATCAAAATCAGTATATTATTCCATGTTCCTTTCGAATTGTGTGTCGCTATCTCTTCTATTTCTTTCTCATCAGCGTTTTATAAATTCGTTGGTCGTCTTATGCGTAGGCCAATATAATTGTGTTTCAATCTCTATGTTTCTGTTTCTGCTTTTTCTCTTTGCTTTATAAGTTATTGGGTCCTTTAGAGGAGGATAAAAAGGGGGAGGGTCCAAGAAATGAGTAAATGGCTAAAACCTGGAGTACATAATAAGAATCACTTTGCCCGAACAGTTTAATGTCTTTTAATAATTTTAAATTTGTCTGATAGTTTCTCTACTTGAGTAAAAAGATCTATGTGTATTCAAGAACTTGATCATTAAAAACGTCATACAAATTAGGGCACAGGCATACGAAAAGGACGCTATTTTTATGTTTTTGCCTTTAATAAGTTTTATACCTGAATTGTCGTTAATTTTTCTACACGTATTGTAAAGAGTTCATGCGCTTGATAAATGATTAACTCGTGTGCTTTTTTGTTTTTCCTCTTCCAGGTTTTCCTCTTTCACACTTTATTTCCTTCATCAGTATCTCTCCCTCTTACCTGTCCTCCTACATCTCTGTCTGTCTGTCTGTCTGTGCCTCTCTCTGTTTCTCTCTATCTTTATCTCTATTGATCTCTGTCTCTCTATTGATCTCTGTCTCTCTCTCTGTCTCTCTGTCTGTGTGTGTGTGTGTGTGTGTGTAATTTCCGACACTTTTTTTTAATCATTCTGTCTCTATCTTTTTCAGTCTATAATTTACTATTTCTATCTTACCCAGTGGGGCTATTTCTTTTTGTCTTTTTTGGTTCGTCCTTTTCCGATCACTTCTTCTTCTTCTTCTTATCTCCCCCCCCCTCTCTCTCTCTCTCTCTCTCTCTCTCTCTCTCTCTCTCTCTCTCTCTCTCTCTCTCTCTCTCTCTCTCTCTCTCTCTCTATCTATCTATCTATCTATCTATCTATCTATCTCCTGTCTGCTCTATGAATTTTTATACATTTTCTGTATGCCTTTATCTTTGTCAGTATAAACTCACTCTTTCTTTGTACCTGTGTGTCATTATTCACTTTTTTCCTCTCTCACACTATCTCTTTCTCTCTCTCTCTCTCTCTCTCTCTCTCTCTCTCTCTCTCTCTCTCTCTCTCTCTCTTTCTGTGTGTGTGTGTGTCTCTTTCTCTCTCTTCTGTGTGCCACTGCTCTATTTTTTGAATTTTTTTTCATAAATCTCTGATGTCTCATCTAAATCAGTTTATTACTCTTCAGTAACTATGTGTCGTCTTTTCTTCGATATTATTCTGGTTTTTCTTCCTCTTTAGTCCTCACTGCTTCTGTCTGTCTGTCTGTCTGTCTGTCTATCTGTCTCTCTCTCTCTCCTTTTATCTCTCCATCTCTCTCTCTCTCTCTCTCTCTCTCTCTCTCTCTCTCTCTCTTTCTTTCTCTCTTCTCTGTGCCTCTGCTCTATTTTTTAAACATTTTTTTTCATAAATCTTTGATGTCTCATCTAAATCAGTTTATTAATCAGTCTTCTTCAGTAACTATGTGTCTTTTCTTCTATCTTATTCTCGTTTTCCTTACTCTTTCGTCCTCACTTCCTCTATCTGCCTGTCTGTCAATCTCTCTCTTTCTCTCTCTCTCTCTCTCTCTCTCTCTCTCTCTCTCTCTATCTTTCTCACTCTTTCTGTCTGTCTGTCTGTCTATCTCTCTCTCTTTCTCGCTCTCTCTCTACATCTCATCTATGAATTTTGAAATCATTTTTTTTGCTTATGCCTCTGTCTATGTCTGTATCAAGCTGACTCTTTCTCTATACCTTGTGACCCGATTTCTTTCTTTTTTAATTGATTTTTTTTTCTTTTCCGAGCTTTCTCATTCTACTGGTATCTCTGTCTGTCTCTCTGTCTCTCTGTCTCTGTCTGTCTGTCTGTCTGTCTGTCTGTCTGTCTGTCTGTCTCTCTCTCTCTCTCTCTCTCTCTCTCTCTCTCTCTCTCTCTCTCTCTCTCTCTCTCTCTCTCTCTCTCTTTTAATGATTCTGACGTTATTATAAATCTTTATATATATACTTTTCATTTAGTTAAATGTTTAAATTAACTCCAATCCTTTAATGAACAAGCGTAAATGTACACGCTCTGTCTATGCCTATGACTGGTCTCCAATATTTTTAAACCACTGTTCTCTGCTGATGTTTCTGTATTTTTTGGTTTTCTAAGTTTTATCAAATTAGTCGTTTTTATTTTTCTTGTATTTGAATCAATATTTACCAGCAATCCTTTGCCGTTACAGGCTTGTTGTCATCAGTTTCCTTGCTTTACGTTACGGCTCTAACTGAAAGAATTTATCTTACATGGATCACATCTGTTATAGGGTTACAAATCATATTATGTTGAATGTCTTTCGAACATCGGCTTTTTATTAGGATTTTGATCGTTTGTCTTTTAATTTTTTGATGTGTCGGTTGACATGTGTTTCAGCCTCTATGATTTTGTCTCTATCTTTTCTCTTTGCAACATGTGTGTGCTTCTGAAGGAATGAGTAAACTGGGGGTCCATGAAGTGAATGTAGTTGAGCCACAAAATAATTAATTGCATACCTTTATTCCCCACCACCGCTGAAGTTGGTACAACGGATATATAATACGAATCACTTTGCACGAATAGTTTATTCACTTTGTATAAAATCATAATTGAAGTCATTGTATGAATTTTGTTTGATTGTTTTTCTACTTGATTTAAAAGACATTTATCAACTTAATTTTAAAAAAATATACAATTTACGTCACAGGCCTACGGAAAAGGCGCATTTTAAGTTTTTTTCTTCTCATAATTTTTATACATAAATTGTTAATTTTGCATTTGAACAGTTACTTTATTCTAAATGTAAAGCCTACACGTATTTCGCTGTTCATGACCTTACTGAATGATTAATTCGTGAGGCTATTTCTTTCTATTCTTTCTGGATCTCCTCTTTCACACAAGCTGTCTCTCTATGACTCTATCTCTCTTACTCTCTCTCTCTTTCTCTCTCTTTGTGTCTATATATATATATATATATATCCCTGTACCTTTCTCTATGTTTATCTCTCTTTTTTTTTTTTCCTCTATCTTGTCATTTTTGATTTTTGATTTATTTTTTTTTAGATGTGCCCATTTCAGTTTATTAGTATTTCTTACTTTCTAACTACGTGTCGCTCTTTCTTTCTTCTATTTCTGATTTTACATCCTCCACACTAGCTCTTCTACTGTCTCCCTCTGTTTCATCTTTTTGATCCTCTCTCTACTTTATCCCATTCGCTTTCTTCTCTCTCTCTCTCTCTCCCTCTCCCTCTCACTCTCTCTCTCTCTCTCTCTTTCTCTCTGTCTCTTTTAATGATTCTGACGTTATTATAAATCTTTATACATATACCTTTTCATTTAGTTAAATGTTTAAATGAACAAGCGTAAATGTACACGCTCTGTCTATGCCTATGACTAGTCTCCAATATTTTTAAACCACTGTTCTCTGCTGATGTTTCTGCATTTTTGTGGTTTTCTAACTTTTATCAAATTAGACGTTTTTGTTTTTCTTGTCTTTGAATCAATATTTACCAGCAATCCTTTGCCGTTACAGGCTTGTTGTCATCAGTTTCCTTGCTTTACGTTACCGCTCTAATTGGAAGGATTTTTCTTAAATGGAACACATCTGTTATAGGGTTACAAATTATACTATATTGGATGTCTTTCGAACATCGGTTTTTTTATAAGGATTTTGATCGTTTGTCTTTTAATTTTTTGAATTGTGGGCTGACATGTGTTTCAGCCTCTATGATTCTGTCTCTATCTTTTCTCTTTGCAACATGTGGGTGCTTCTGAAGGAATGAGTAAATTGGAGGTTCATGAAGTGAATGTAGTTGAGCCACAAAATAATTAATTGCATACCTTTATTCCCCACCACCGCCGAAGTTGGTAAACTGGGATCTATAATACGAATCACTTTGCACGAATAGTTTATTCACTTTGTATAAAATCATAATTGAAGTCGTTGTATGAATTTTGTTTCATTGTTTTTCTACTTGATTTAAAAGACATTTATCAACTTAATTTAAAAAAAAAAATGCAATTTACGACACACGCCTACGGGAAAGGCGCATTTTGATGTTTTTTTCTCCTCATAATTTTTATACATGAGTTGTCGTTAATTTTGCATTTCAACAGTTACTTTCTTCTAAATGTAAGGCCTAAACGTATTTAGCTGAGTTCATGCCCTTACTGAGTGATTAATTCGTGAGGCTATGTCTTTCTACTCTTTCTGGATCTCCTGTTTCACACAAGCTGTCTCTCTGTAACTATATCTCTCTTACTCTCTCTCTCTCTCTCTTCCTTTCTCTCTTTGTGTCTATCTCTCCCGCACTCTTAGTTTCTGTATCTCACAATCTTTTTCTTCACATCTATTCTCTCACTTTCAATGCAGTGTTCTGTCTTTCCGTATCTGTCTATGTCAGTTTATAACTCGCTATTCATATGTAACTGTGAGAGACAATTTCTTTATTGTATTTCTAGTTCTTCCTCTTCCATTTACTCTCTCCCTCGCCGCCCGTCCCTCCCTCACTCTCTCTCTCTCTCTCTCTCTCTCTCTCTGTGTCTGTCTGTCTGTCTGTCTGTCTGTCTGTCTGTCTGTCTGTCTGTGTGCTTACTTGTCTGTCTGTCTGTCTGTCTGTCTGTCTGCCTTTCTCTCTCTCTCTCTCTCTCTCTCTCTCTCTCTCTCTCTCTCTCTCTCTCCCTCCCTTGATCTGTCAATTTGGCTCTATATAGTTCACTCTTTCTCTATACCCGAGCAACCTTATTTCTTTCTTTTATTCACTTAATTTCCCTTAATACACTCGCTCTCTCTGTATGTCTGTCTGTCTGTCTGTCTGTCTCTCTCTCTCTCTCTCTCTTTCTCTCTCTTCTCTCTCTCTCTCTCTCTCTCTCTCTCTCTCTCTCTCTCTCTCTCTCTGTGTCTCACTCCGTCGCTCTTTACTTTTACTTTTTACTGTTCTTTGAGACTCTTTTTTTTCCCGGGTTATATCTATTCCATGCCCTCTCTATCTGTCTCTCTATCTTTCGCCTTCTCCGTTTCGCTCTCTCTCTCTCGCCTTCTCTCTTTCGCTCTATCTCTCTCTCTCTCTCTCTCACACACACACACTTTTTAATACTTTAGCACCTATTCTTTTTTTTATCAATATTTTTTTTATCTTTATGTCTGTCTCTTGATCAGCCTATTAATCAGTCTTCCTCTGTAACTGTGTATCGCTATTTCTCCATCTCTCTCTCTCTCTCTCTCTCTCTCTCTCTCTCTCTCTCTCTCTCTCTCTCTCTCTCTCTCTCTCTCTCTCTCTCTCTCTCTCTCTCTCTCTCTCGATACAACTTTCTTAATTCATCTTTCCTTTCGTTACATGTTATTTCTATCTCTAATTCTTCAATGAACACGCGTCAATGTACACGCTCTGTCTATGCTTATGACTGCTTTTCTCTTCTTTTACACCACTGTTTTCTGCTGATGTTTCTGTATTTCTGTGGTTTTCTAACCTGTATCGAAATTAGTCTTTTTCATCTTTCTTGTCTTTGAATCAATATTTACCCGCGAACTTTTACTTTTACAACCTTATTGTCATCAGTTTCCTTGCTTTACGTTACCGCTCTGGTTGGAAGCCAGTTTTTCTCGCGAAACCTTACATGGAATTCCAGTGTTATATGATTTTAAATTTTACTATTTTGGATGTCTTTCGAACATCGGCTTTTTATTAGTATTTTCATCAATCGTATTTTATTTTTTTATGAGTCGGCTAACAATGTTTTTCATCTCCATGATTGTATCTCTAACTGTTCTGTTTCTAACATGTGGGTTCTTCTGAAGAAATGAGAAAAATAAAGGTCCATTACAGGCGCACCCTAAGAAATGAATACTTTTATACCTTTTTCCCATTACCACCCCAGTGGCTACAACTGGCGCACATAATAACGAATCACTTTGCTCGAACAGTTTATTGGCTTTTGTATAGTGACATGATTTATATTCGATGTTCAGTGTTTCGCTATCTGTCTCGTGCTTAGTCTTTATCTCTCTCTCTCTCTCTCTCTCTCTCTCTCTCTCTCTCTCTCTCTCTCTCTCTCTCCTTTGCCTCACTTCCGTCAAATTCCATATTTGTTACATCTTTTTGTCTGTGTTTATGACAATAAATTGTATTACTGTTTCTTTCTCTATTTCACAATCTTTTTCTTCCTTCTCTCGTTTTTCATCTTTCATATTTCTCTCTCTCTCTCTCTCTCTCTCTCTCTCTCTCTCTCTCTCTCTCCACACGCACACACACACACACACATATATATATATATATATATGTACACTTTAAAGAGATGTCATTCTTGTCATATCTCTGTTTTACTATTTATTTTTCATTCTCTCTCTCTCTCTCTCTCTCTCTCTCTGTATCTTTATATCTCTCTTTCTCCCTCTCGCTCTATCTTCAGCTCTCTCAAACCTTGGGTGTTCATTTTTTTTATTAACTAATTAATAGTCTCTCTTTCTATCTCTCTCTGTCTCTCTTTCTATCTGACCTCAGCTCTCTCAAACTTGGTTTGTTCAGTCTGTCTAAATTTTATTAACTGAAGATAAATTTCAACATTATCAGATTGTCTCAGTTGGCCTGTGTTTGGTTCAGCCAAAAAGTTGTTGATATATTCATCATTTTCCTTCTTTTCTCCCTTTTCTTTTTTTCCCCCAGCATCTACTTTGTGAGCTAGAATGTTACGAACATGCAGATTTCTACTTAGATATCGGGCAAAACGAACATTGCCATTATTTTTCTCCACTCATTTTTACATGACAGATTTGAAAAAAAAAAACCAAAAGGGGGTGAAGGTTTTCAGCCACGATCCTCCGCCATATAGGCACTCTCGGTATCGCCTACTCATCCAACACCACATTGACGAAGTACCCTAGTCGCCGGTACCTCTGAGGAGGTTGTGGTTCTCACACACCCGTCCGACAAAACTTCCCTCCCAGCATCTATTCTCCAATGTATAACGAGTGTATTATGGGAGGAGCCACACCAGACCCAAGGCATACATGACGACTGGCGCGCGCCGTCATAGCGTGTGGACCTTGACCGTTTTACGGGTCTTAACACCGTTAGGGATTAGAGCCAGTTCTTGGTTCGTTACCTAGCCAAGCTTACAACTTATTAACAATCGGAGGGCTTTATATAGTAAACTATTGGAAAGTCTAATTTAATGCAGTTTACTTAGTGTGCATATTGATGCATTGTACTAATTAATTAAATTAATTAACTTGGTTAGAGCTGTTAAATTTGACAAAATTGGAAAGCCATTTTGTTTACCTCAATTAAAAAAAATGGCTTTGTGACAATTACTCATGATTCCTTCATAACAAAAAATTTCACCCTCTTTAACGTTGCTGTCGCCCCTGTGCTTACATCAGTGAACTTGTTTACAACATGAACAAACTACTGAGTACAAGTCAGGCTATCTCCCACCCTCGCCAGTATATTAGCAAGTGAGAAAAGTTGTTTTATTCATCTTTTCCAACGAAATATCTATTTCTGTCTGTCTACAAAAATTTCGCGAGTTGACCTTCACACAAATACAAAGAAAGTGTTTGCTCCCTGTTTCAACTTTACATTGCCATTTTCAGATGTTCTTAGTCTCTTATGAAGCCTAAAAAAGACAAGTTTTTTAGTCTCAAGAGAAACTAAAAATTCACATTCTTTATTTATCCTTAATCGTCTTTTACTTCATTCCCTCGATCTTTTCCAAATTGCTTTTCCTCTTTTTATATCAGAAGCCAATAACAACATATTTTCCTCTCTGCTGTTCCTTTTTTTCTTCCATCTTTCCTCGAAAGCTTCTTCAAATCCCCATTGCCCATCACCATTCCCATTCCACAGTATGAATTCACCTCATCTTTATCTTGTATATACAATTATATATATATATATATATATATACATATATAATTGTATATATATTTATATGTATATATACACACACACAATTCGATGTATATACCTGTCTTAAAACGCTTTATAAGTCTGTCTATACATCTATTTATTCAACCATCCCCTCCCCGTTTTCCTCTCTCTCTCTCTCTCTCTCTCTCTCTCTCTCTCTCTCTCTCTCTCTCTCTCTCTTTCTCACTCTACAAAAGCAAAACGTATTATGAGTATGAGTGTCCCATGCTCTCTACATCTTTTACTCTCTGTCAATAATTTTAGGCACAAACGAAAATCATGCAAAGAAACCAAAGGCCGATTTACAAACTCGAAAGTGATGGAATGAGCCAGATGAAAATATTTGGTCAAGTTGCCGGGAATGTCGTGTAATTTAGTTTGATCTGTAAGTACAATTCTCAGCCACAGTCGTAGGTTCATGACTGGTTTTCAGAGTTTGTTTATTCCACAGCTTCAAAATATTTTCAGAGACTCATACAGAATGCTAGACGAGAACGATATCAGTTTCGTGTTGAGGTTTTGCAGACCATCCTAATTCATGTATATGATATAATTTAATCAACTTCCTCCTTAAATTTAACTTTGATCAGTATGTGACATTATCATCTTTTCGTGATAATTTTATCAAAAAAAAAAATTCTAAATTCTTTCCCCCACTCTAGGTTCTCTATTTCACAATCTTTTCTTCACCTCCTTTTTTTCACTATTTCTTTCTGTGAAGGAGAATCACTCTCTCTGGATCTATATAACTCAATTTTTCTGTATACCTGTACGCCCTTATTTCTTTTTTTTTATTTTTTTGCAATCAGTCTCCTTCCTTTATGATATCTGTCTATTTGGAAGATAGTTTTTCTCGCTCAACCTTATATGTGACCCAGTAGTTATATGGTTACAAATAGGTTGCCTTTCCAATATCGGCTTTTTATTATCATTTTCATCGCTTGTCTTTTATTTTGTCTTTTATTTTAAGCGTCAGCTAAA
>JAWDGP010001727.1:0-18468 GCA_033675545.1 Elysia crispata | reverse complement strand
TCCGCGTATTCACGGCGGAAAAAAGGTAATTTGTAAAAAATGAAACTTGAGCGCGCTTAGCGGCATTTTAGGGCACTTTAAGTCGGAATTTCGAATAAAAAAGGTAAGTGGTAATTTTTCCGATTACGAGGAGCGGTAGGGTGGAAAAAAGTCAAAAAAAAAAAAAATTTTTTTAAAGGACGTTTTCCCTTGCGGTTTTCCTATTTCCGGTGATAAAAAGGGGGAAAAAAGTAAGTGGTTTTGTTTTTTTCCGTAAGGGGAGAGGGAAAATGTGAAATAGATTATAAAAAAAGGAAAATTTTTTTCTCCTTTAGGGAGCTTTTTAACTAATTTTGGTGGTTAGTTTGCCGGAAAAGATGATTAGGAAGTGTTTCGGGGGTAAGGAGAAGAAGTAGAGAGCAAAAAAAAGTAATTTTAAGAAAAAGGTGTAAAGCGCGTTTTTTAGGCATAATGTGTCGGAAAAACGGAGTGTGTGTGGGTAGGTGTATGTGTCCGCGTATTCACGGCGGAAAAAAGGTAATTTGTAAAAAATGAAACTTGAGCGCGCTTAGCGGCATTTTAGGGCACTTTAAGTCGGAATTTCGAATAAAAAAGGTAAGTGGTAATTTTTCCGATTACGAGGAGCGGTAGGGTGGAAAAAAGTCAAAAAAAAAAAAAAAAAAAAATTTTTTTTAAAGGACGTTTTCCCTTGCGGTTTTCCTATTTCCGGTGATAAAAAGGGGGAAAAAAAGTAAGTGGTTTTGTTTTTTTCCGTAAGGGGAGAGGGAAAATGTGAAATAGATTATAAAAAAAAAGAAAATTTTTTTTTCTCCTTTAGGGAGCTTTTTAACTAATTTTGGTGGTTAGTTTGCCGGAAAAGATGATTAGGAAGTGTTTCGGGGGTAAGGAGAAGAAGTAGAGAGCAAAAAAAAGTAATTTTAAGAAAAAGGTGTAAAGCGCGTTTTTTAGGCATAATGTGTCGGAAAAACGGAGTGTGTGTGGGTAGGTGTATGTGTCCGCGTAATCACAGCGGAAAAAAGGTAATTTGTAAAAAATGAAACTTGAGCGCGCTTAGCGGCATTTTAGGGCACTTTAAGTCGGAATTTCGAATAAAAAAGGTAAGTGGTAATTTTTCCGATTACGAGGAGCGGTAGGGTGGAAAAAAGTCAAAAAAAAAAAAAAAAAATTTTTTTAAAGGATGTTTTCCCTTGCGGTTTTCCTATTTCCGGTGATAAAAAGGGGGAAAAAAGTAAGTGGTTTTGTTTTTTTCCGTAAGGGGAGAGGGAAAATGTGAAATAGATTAGAAAAAGAAAATTTTTTTTCTCCTTTAGGGAGCTTTTTAACTAATTTTGGTGGTTAGTTTGCCGGAAAAGATGATTAGGAAGTGTTTCGGGGGTAAGGAGAAGGAGTAGAGAGCAAAAAAAAAGTAATTTTAAGAAAAAGGTGTAAAGCGCGTTTTTTAGGCATAATGTGTCGGAAAAACGGAGTGTGTGTGGGTAGGTGTATGTATCCGCGTATTCACGGCGGAAAAAAGGTAATTTGTAAAAAATGAAACTTGAGCGCGCTTAGCGGCATTTTAGGGCACTTTAAGTCGGAATTTCGAATAAAAAAGGTAAGTGGTAATTTTTCCGATTACGAGGAGCGGTAGGGTGGAAAAAAGTCAAAAAAAAAAAATTTTTTTTAAAGGACGTTTTCCCTTGCGGTTTTCCTATTTCCGGTGATAAAAAGGGGGAAAAAAGTAAGTGGTTTTGTTTTTTTCCGTAAGGGGAGAGGGAAAATGTGAAATAGATTATAAAAAAAAAGAAAATTTTTTTTTCTCCTTTAGGGAGCTTTTTAACTAATTTTGGTGGTTAGTTTGCCGGAAAAGATGATTAGGAAGTGTTTCGGGGGTAAGGAGAAGAAGTAGAGAGCAAAAAAAGTAATTTTAAGAAAAAGGTGTAAAGCGCGTTTTTTAGGCATAATGTGTCGGAAAAACGGAGTGTGTGTGGGTAGGTGTATGTGTCCGCGTAATCACAGCGGAAAAAAGGTAATTTGTAAAAAATGAAACTTGAGCGCGCTTAGCGGCATTTTAGGGCACTTTAAGTCGGAATTTCGAATAAAAAAGGTAAGTGGTAATTTTTCCGATTACGAGGAGCGGTAGGGTGGAAAAAAGTCAAAAAAAAAAAAAAAAATTTTTTTAAAGGACGTTTTCCCTTGCGGTTTTCCTATTTCCGGTGATAAAAAGGGGGAAAAAAGTAAGTGGTTTTGTTTTTTTCCGTAAGGGGAGAGGGAAAATGTGAAATAGATTATAAAAAAAAAGAAAATTTTTTTCTCCTTTAGGGAGCTTTTTAACTAATTTTGGTGGTTAGTTTGCCGGAAAAGATGATTAGGAAGTGTTTCGGGGGTAAGGAGAAGAAGTAGAGAGCAAAAAAAAGTAATTTTAAGAAAAAGGTGTAAAGCGCGTTTTTTAGGCATAATGTGTCGGAAAAACGGAGTGTGTGTGGGTAGGTGTATGTGTCCGCGTATTCACGGCGGAAAAAAGGTAATTTGTAAAAAATGAAACTTGAGCGCGCTTAGCGGCATTTTAGGGCACTTTAAGTCGGAATTTCGAATAAAAAAGGTAAGTGGTAATTTTTCCGATTACGAGGAGCGGTAGGGTGGAAAAAAGTCAAAAAAAAAAAAAAAAAAAAATTTTTTTTAAAGGACGTTTTCCCTTGCGGTTTTCCTATTTCCGGTGATAAAAAGGGGGAAAAAAGTAAGTGGTTTTGTTTTTTTCCGTAAGGGGAGAGGGAAAATGTGAAATAGATTATAAAAAAAAGAAAATTTTTTTTCTCCTTTAGGGAGCTTTTTAACTAATTTTGGTGGTTAGTTTGCCGGAAAAGATGATTAGGAAGTGTTTCGGGGGTAAGGAGAAGGAGTAGAGAGTAAAAAAAGTAATTTTAAGAAAAAGGTGTAAAGCGCGTTTTTTAGGCATAATGTGTCGGAAAAACGGAGTGTGTGTGGGTAGGTGTATGTGTCCGCGTATTCACGGCGGAAAAAAGGTAATTTGTAAAAAATGAAACTTGAGCGCGCTTAGCGGCATTTTAGGGCACTTTAAGTCGGAATTTCGAATAAAAAAGGTAAGTGGTAATTTTTCCGATTACGAGGAGCGGTAGGGTGGAAAAAAGTCAAAAAAAAAAAAATTTTTTTTAAAGGACGTTTTCCCTTGCGGTTTTCCTATTTCCGGTGATAAAAAGGGGGAAAAAAGTAAGTGGTTTTGTTTTTTTCCGTAAGGGGAGAGGGAAAATGTGAAATAGATTATAAAAAAAAGAAAATTTTTTTTTCTCCTTTAGGGAGCTTTTTAACTAATTTTGGTGGTTAGTTTGCCGGAAAAGATGATTAGGAAGTGTTTCGGGGGTAAGGAGAAGAAGTAGAGAGCAAAAAAAGTAATTTTAAGAAAAAGGTGTAAAGCGCGTTTTTTAGGCATAATGTGTCGGAAAAACGGAGTGTGTGTGGGTAGGTGTATGTGTCCGCGTAATCACAGCGGAAAAAAGGTAATTTGTAAAAAATGAAACTTGAGCGCGCTTAGCGGCATTTTAGGGCACTTTAAGTCGGAATTTCGAATAAAAAAGGTAAGTGGTAATTTTTCCGATTACGAGGAGCGGTAGGGTGGAAAAAAGTCAAAAAAAAAAAAAAATTTTTTTAAAGGACGTTTTCCCTTGCGGTTTTCCTATTTCCGGTGATAAAAAGGGGGAAAAAAGTAAGTGGTTTTGTTTTTTTCCGTAAGGGGAGAGGGAAAATGTGAAATAGATTATAAAATAAGAAAATTTTTTTTTCTCCTTTAGGGAGCTTTTTAACTAATTTTGGTGGTTAGTTTGCCGGAAAAGATGATTAGGAAGTTTTTCGGGGGTAAGGAGAAGGAGTAGAGAGGAAAAAAATTGTAATTTTAAGAAAAAGGTGTAAAGCGCGTTTTTTAGGCATAATGTGTCGGAAAAACGGAGTGTGTGTGGGTAGGTGTATGTATCCGCGTATTCACGGCGGAAAAAAGGTAATTTGTAAAAAATGAAACTTGAGCGCGCTTAGCGGCATTTTAGGGCACTTTAAGTCGGAATTTCGAATAAAAAAGGTAAGTGGTAATTTTTCCGATTACGAGGAGCGGTAGGGTGGAAAAAAGTCAAAAAAAAAAAAAAAAAAATTTTTTTAAAGGACGTTTTCCCTTGCGGTTTTCCTATTTCCGGTGATAAAAAGGGGGAAAAAAGTAAGTGGTTTTGTTTTTTTCCGTAAGGGGAGAGGGAAAATGTGAAATAGATTATAAAAAAAGAGAATTTTTTTCTCCTTTAGGGAGCTTTTTAACTAATTTTGGTGGTTAGTTTGCCGGAAAAGATGATTAGGAAGTGTTTCGGGGGTAAGGAGAAGAAGTAGAGAGCAAAAAAAGTAATTTTAAGAAAAAGGTGTAAAGCGCGTTTTTTAGGCATAATGTGTCGGAAAAACGGAGTGTGTGTGGGTAGGTGTATGTGTCCGCGTAATCACAGCGGAAAAAAGGTAATTTGTAAAAAATGAAACTTGAGCGCGCTTAGCGGCATTTTAGGGCACTTTAAGTCGGAATTTCGAATAAAAAAGGTAAGTGGTAATTTTTCCGATTACGAGGAGCGGTAGGGTGGAAAAAAGTCAAAAAAAAAAAAAAAAAATTTTTTTTAAAGGACGTTTTCCCTTGCGGTTTTCCTATTTCCGGTGATAAAAAGGGGGAAAAAAGTAAGTGGTTTTGTTTTTTTCCGTAAGGGAGAGGAAAAATGTGAAATAGATTATAAAAAAAAGAAAATTTTTTTTTCTCCTTTAGGGAGCTTTTTAACTAATTTTGGTGGTTAGTTTGCCGGAAAAGATGATTAGGAAGTGTTTCGGGGGTAAGGAGAAGGAGTAGAGAGCAAAAAAAAGTAATTTTAAGAAAAAGGTGTAAAGCGCGTTTTTTAGGCATAATGTGTCGGAAAAACGGAGTGTGTGTGGGTAGGTGTATGTGTCCGCGTATTCACGGCGGAAAAAAGGTAATTTGTAAAAAATGAAACTTGAGCGCGCTTAGCGGCATTTTAGGGCACTTTAAGTCGGAATTTCGAATAAAAAAGGTAAGTGGTAATTTTTCCGATTACGAGGAGCGGTAGGGTGGAAAAAAGTCAAAAAAAAAAAAATTTTTTTTAAAGGACGTTTTCCCTTGCGGTTTTCCTATTTCCGGTGATAAAAAGGGGGAAAAAAGTAAGTGGTTTTGTTTTTTTCCGTAAGGGGAGAGGGAAAATGTGAAATAGATTATAAAAAGAAAATTTTTTTTCTCCTTTAGGGAGCTTTTTAACTAATTTTGGTGGTTAGTTTGCCGGAAAAGATGATTAGGAAGTGTTTCGGGGGTAAGGAGAAGAAGTAGAGAGCAAAAAAAAGTAATTTTAAGGAAAAGGTGTAAAGCGCGTTTTTTAGGCATAATGTGTCGGAAAAACGGAGTGTGTGTGGGTAGGTGTATGTGTCCGCGTATTCACGGCGGAAAAAAGGTAATTTGTAAAAAATGAAACTTGAGCGCGCTTAGCGGCATTTTAGGGCACTTTAAGTCGGAATTTCGAATAAAAAAGGTAAGTGGTAATTTTTCCGATTACGAGGAGCGGTAGGGTGGAAAAAAGTCAAAAAAAAAAAAAAAAAAAATTTTTTTTAAAGGACGTTTTCCCTTGCGGTTTTCCTATTTCCGGTGATAAAAAGGGGGAAAAAAGTAAGTGGTTTTGTTTTTTTCCGTAAGGGGAGAGGGAAAATGTGAAATAGATTATAAAAAAAAAAAATTTTTTTTTCTCCTTTAGGGAGCTTTTTAACTAATTTTGGTGGTTAGTTTGCCGGAAAAGATGATTAGGAAGTGTTTCGGGGGTAAGGAGAAGAAGTAGAGAGCAAAAAAAAGTAATTTTAAGAAAAAGGTGTAAAGCGCGTTTTTTAGGCATAATGTGTCGGAAAAACGGAGTGTGTGTGGGTAGGTGTATGTGTCCGCGTAATCACAGCGGAAAAAAGGTAATTTGTAAAAAATGAAACTTGAGCGCGCTTAGCGGCATTTTAGGGCACTTTAAGTCGGAATTTCGAATAAAAAAGGTAAGTGGTAATTTTTCCGATTACGAGGAGCGGTAGGGTGGAAAAAAGTCAAAAAAAAAAAAAAAAAATTTTTTTAAAGGACGTTTTCCCTTGCGGTTTTCCTATTTCCGGTGATAAAAAGGGGGAAAAAAGTAAGTGGTTTTGTTTTTTTCCGTAAGGGGAGAGGGAAAATGTGAAATAGATTATAAAAAAAGAAAATTTTTTTTCTCCTTTAGGGAGCTTTTTAACTAATTTTGGTGGTTAGTTTGCCGGAAAAGATGATTAGGAAGTGTTTCGGGGGTAAGGAGAAGGAGTAGAGAGCAAAAAAAAAAGTAATTTTAAGAAAAAGGTGTAAAGCGCGTTTTTTAGGCATAATGTGTCGGAAAAACGGAGTGTGTGTGGGTAGGTGTATGTGTACGCGTATTCACGGCGGAAAAAAGGTAATTTGTAAAAAATGAAACTTGAGCGCGCTTAGCGGCATTTTAGGGCACTTTAAGTCGGAATTTCGAATAAAAAAGGTAAGTGGTAATTTTTCCGATTACGAGGAGCGGTAGGGTGGAAAAAAGTCAAAAAAAAAAAAAAAAAAAAAAATTTTTTAAAGGACGTTTTCCCTTGCGGTTTTCCTATTTCCGGTGATAAAAAGGGGGAAAAAAGTAAGTGGTTTTGTTTTTTTCCGTAAGGGGAGAGGGAAAATGTGAAATAGATTATAAAAAAAAAGAAATTTTTTTTTTCTCCTTTAGGGAGCTTTTTAACTAATTTTGGTGGTTAGTTTGCCGGAAAAGATGATTAGGAAGTGTTTCGGGGGTAAGGAGAAGAAGTAGAGAGCAAAAAAAGTAATTTTAAGAAAAAGGTGTAAAGCGCGTTTTTTAGGCATAATGTGTCGGAAAAACGGAGTGTGTGTGGGTAGGTGTATGTGTCCGCGTAATCACAGCGGAAAAAAGGTAATTTGTAAAAAATGAAACTTGAGCGCGCTTAGCGGCATTTTAGGGCACTTTAAGTCGGAATTTCGAATAAAAAAGGTAAGTGGTAATTTTTCCGATTACGAGGAGCGGTAGGGTGGAAAAAAGTCAAAAAAAAAAAAATTTTTTTAAAGGACGTTTTCCCTTGCGGTTTTCCTATTTCCGGTGATAAAAAGGGGGAAAAAAGTAAGTGGTTTTGTTTTTATCCGTAAGGGGAGAGGGAAAATGTGAAATAGATTATAAAAAAAAGAAAATTTTTTTCTCCTTTAGGGAGCTTTTTAATTATTTTTGGTGGTTAGTTTGCCGGAAAAGATGATTAGGAAGTGTTTCGGGGGTAAGGAGAAGAAGTAGAGAGCAAAAAAAGTAATTTTAAGAAAAAGGTGTAAAGCGCGTTTTTTAGGCATAATGTGTCGGAAAAACGGAGTGTGTGTGGGTAGGTGTATGTATCCGCGTATTCACGGCGGAAAAAAGGTAATTTGTAAAAAATGAAACTTGAGCGCGCTTAGCGGCATTTTAGGGCACTTTAAGTCGGAATTTCGAATAAAAAAGGTAAGTGGTAATTTTTCCGATTACGAGGAGCGGTAGGGTGGAAAAAAGTCAAAAAAAAAAAAAATTTTTTTTAAAGGACGTTTTCCCTTGCGGTTTTCCTATTTCCGGTGATAAAAAGGGGGAAAAAAGTAAGTGGTTTTGTTTTTTTCCGTAAGGGGAGAGGGAAAATGTGAAATAGATTATAAAAAGAAAATTTTTTTTCTCCTTTAGGGAGCTTTTTAACTAATTTTGGTGGTTAGTTTGCCGGAAAAGATGATTAGGAAGTGTTTCGGGGGTAAGGAGAAGAAGTAGAGAGCAAAAAAAAGTAATTTTAAGAAAAAGGTGTAAAGCGCGTTTTTTAGGCATAATGTGTCGGAAAAACGGAGTGTGTGTGGGTAGGTGTATGTGTCCGCGTAATCACAGCGGAAAAAAGGTAATTTGTAAAAAATGAAACTTGAGCGCGCTTAGCGGCATTTTAGGGCACTTTAAGTCGGAATTTCGAATAAAAAAGGTAAGTGGTAATTTTTCCGATTACGAGGAGCGGTAGGGTGGAAAAAAGTCAAAAAAAAAAAAAAAAAAAAAATTTTTTTAAAGGACGTTTTCCCTTGCGGTTTTCCTATTTCCGGTGATAAAAAGGGGGAAAAAAGTAAGTGGTTTTGTTTTTTTCCGTAAGGGGAGAGGGAAAATGTGAAATAGATTATAAAAAAAAGAAAATTTTTTTTCTCCTTTAGGGAGCTTTTTAACTAATTTTGGTGGTTAGTTTGCCGGAAAAGATGATTAGGAAGTGTTTCGGGGGTAAGGAGAAGAAGTAGAGAGCAAAAAAAGTAATTTTAAGAAAAAGGTGTAAAGCGCGTTTTTTAGGCATAATGTGTCGGAAAAACGGAGTGTGTGTGGGTAGGTGTATGTGTCCGCGTAATCACAGCGGAAAAAAGGTAATTTGTAAAAAATGAAACTTGAGCGCGCTTAGCGGCATTTTAGGGCACTTTAAGTCGGAATTTCGAATAAAAAAGGTAAGTGGTAATTTTTCCGATTACGAGGAGCGGTAGGGTGGAAAAAAGTCAAAAAAAAAAAAAATTTTTTTTAAAGGACGTTTTCCCTTGCGGTTTTCCTATTTCCGGTGATAAAAAGGGGGAAAAAAGTAAGTGGTTTTGTTTTTTTCCGTAAGGGGAGAGGGAAAATGTGAAATAGATTATAAAAAAAAGAAAATTTTTTTTTCTCCTTTAGGGAGCTTTTTAACTAATTTTGGTGGTTAGTTTGCCGGAAAAGATGATTAGGAAGTGTTTCGGGGGTAAGGAGAAGAAGTAGAGAGCAAAAAAAGTAATTTTAAGAAAAAGGTGTAAAGCGCGTTTTTTAGGCATAATGTGTCGGAAAAACGGAGTGTGTGTGGGTAGGTGTATGTGTCCGCGTAATCACAGCGGAAAAAAGGTAATTTGTAAAAAATGAAACTTGAGCGCGCTTAGCGGCATTTTAGGGCACTTTAAGTCGGAATTTCGAATAAAAAAGGTAAGTGGTAATTTTTCCGATTACGAGGAGCGGTAGGGTGGAAAAAAGTCAAAAAAAAAAAAAAAAAAATTTTTTTAAAGGACGTTTTCCCTTGCGGTTTTCCTATTTCCGGTGATAAAAAGGGGGAAAAAAGTAAGTGGTTTTGTTTTTTTCCGTAAGGGGAGAGGGAAAATGTGAAATAGATTATAAAAAAAGAGAAAATTTTTTTTCTCCTTTAGGGAGCTTTTTAACTAATTTTGGT
Organism: Elysia crispata; assembly: GCA_033675545.1. NCBI lineage: Eukaryota > Metazoa > Mollusca > Gastropoda > Plakobranchidae > Elysia > Elysia crispata. Next base: position 9,216 of record JAWDGP010001727.1, on the reverse strand, counting down.
GGTTAGTTTGCCGGAAAAGATGATTAGGAAGTGTTTCGGGGGTAAGGAGAAGGAGGAGAGAGCAAAAAAAAGTAATTTTAAGAAAAAGGTGTAAAGCGCGTTTTTTAGGCATAATGTGTCGGAAAAACGGAGTGTGTGTGGGTAGGTGTATGTATCCGCGTATTCACGGCGGAAAAAAGGTAATTTGTAAAAAATGAAACTTGAGCGCGCTTAGCGGCATTTTAGGGCACTTTAAGTCGGAATTTCGAATAAAAAAGGTAAGTGGTAATTTTTCCGATTACGAGGAGCGGTAGGGTGGAAAAAAGTCAAAAAAAAAAAAAAAAATTTTTTTTAAAGGACGTTTTCCCTTGCGGTTTTCCTATTTCCGGTGATAAAAAGGGGGAAAAAAGTAAGTGGTTTTGTTTTTTTCCGTAAGGGGAGAGGGAAAATGTGAAATAGATTATAAAAAAAAAGAAAATTTTTTTTCTCCTTTAGGGAGCTTTTTAACTAATTTTGGTGGTTAGTTTGCCGGAAAAGATGATTAGGAAGTGTTTCGGGGGTAAGGAGAAGAAGTAGAGAGCAAAAAAAAGTAATTTTAAGAAAAAGGTGTAAAGCGCGTTTTTTAGGCATAATGTGTCGGAAAAACGGAGTGTGTGTGGGTAGGTGTATGTGTCCGCGTAATCACAGCGGAAAAAAGGTAATTTGTAAAAAATGAAACTTGAGCGCGCTTAGCGGCATTTTAGGGCACTTTAAGTCGGAATTTCGAATAAAAAAGGTAAGTGGTAATTTTTCCGATTACGAGGAGCGGTAGGGTGGAAAAAAGTCAAAAAAAAAAAAAAAAAAAAATTTTTTTAAAGGACGTTTTCCCTTGCGGTTTTCCTATTTCCGGTGATAAAAAGGGGGAAAAAAGTAAGTGGTTTTGTTTTTTTCCGTAAGGGGAGAGGGAAAATGTGAAATAGATTATAAAAAAAGAGAATTTTTTTTCTCCTTTAGGGAGCTTTTTAACTAATTTTGGTGGTTAGTTTGCCGGAAAAGATGATTAGGAAGTGTTTCGGGGGTAAGGAGAAGGAGTAGAGAGGAGAAAAAGTAATTTTAAGAAAAAGGTGTAAAGCGCGTTTTTTAGGCATAATGTGTCGGAAAAACGGAGTGTGTGTGGGTAGGTGTATGTGTCCGCGTATTCACGGCGGAAAAAAGGTAATTTGTAAAAAATGAAACTTGAGCGCGCTTAGCGGCATTTTAGGGCACTTTAAGTCGGAATTTCGAATAAAAAAGGTAAGTGGTAATTTTTCCGATTACGAGGAGCGGTAGGGTGGAAAAAAGTCAAAAAAAAAAAAAAAAAAAAAAATTTTTTTAAAGGACGTCTTCCCTTGCGGTTTTCCTATTTCCGGTGATAAAAAGGGGGAAAAAAGTAAGTGGTTTTGTTTTTTTCCGTAAGGGGAGAGGGAAAATGTGAAATAGATTATAAAAAAAAGAAAATTTTTTTCTCCTTTAGGGAGCTTTTTAACTAATTTTGGTGGTTAGTTTGCCGGAAAAGATGATTAGGAAGTGTTTCGGGGGTAAGGAGAAGGAGTAGAGAGCAAAAAAAAGTAATTTTAAGAAAAAGGTGTAAAGCGCGTTTTTTAGGCATAATGTGTCGGAAAAACGGAGTGTGTGTGGGTAGGTGTATGTATCCGCGTATTCACGGCGGAAAAAAGGTAATTTGTAAAAAATGAAACTTGAGCGCGCTTAGCGGCATTTTAGGGCACTTTAAGTCGGAATTTCGAATAAAAAAGGTAAGTGGTAATTTTTCCGATTACGAGGAGCGGTAGGGTGGAAAAAAGTCAAAAAAAAAAAAAAAAATTTTTTTAAAGGACGTTTTCCCTTGCGGTTTTCCTATTTCCGGTGATAAAAAGGGGGAAAAAAGTAAGTGGTTTTGTTTTTTTCCGTAAGGGGAGAGGGAAAATGTGAAATAGATTATAAAAAAAGAAAATTTTTTTCTCATTTAGGGAGCTTTTTAACTAATTTTGGTGGTTAGTTTTCGAGAAAAGATGATTAGGAAGTGTTTCGGGGGTAAGGAGAAGAAGTAGAGAGCAAAAAAAGTAATTTTAAGAAAAAGGTGTAAAGCGCGTTTTTTAGGCATAATGTGTCGGAAAAACGGAGTGTGTGTGGGTAGGTGTATGTGTCCGCGTAATCACAGCGGAAAAAAGGTAATTTGTAAAAAATGAAACTTGAGCGCGCTTAGCGGCATTTTAGGGCACTTTAAGTCGGAATTTCGAATAAAAAAGGTAAGTGGTAATTTTTCCGATTACGAGGAGCGGTAGGGTGGAAAAAAGTCAAAAAAAAAAAAAAATTTTTTTAAAGGACGTTTTCCCTTGCGGTTTTCCTATTTCCGGTGATAAAAAGGGGGAAAAAAGTAAGTGGTTTTGTTTTTTTCCGTAAGGGGAGAGGGAAAATGTGAAATAGATTATAAAAAAAAAGAAAATTTTTTTTCTCCTTTAGGGAGCTTTTTAACTAATTTTGGTGGTTAGTTTGCCGGAAAAGATGATTAGGAAGTGTTTCGGGGGTAAGGAGAAGAAGTAGAGAGCAAAAAAAAGTAATTTTAAGAAAAAGGTGTAAAGCGCGTTTTTTAGGCATAATGTGTCGGAAAAACGGAGTGTGTGTGGGTAGGTGTATGTATCCGCGTATTCACGGCGGAAAAAAGGTAATTTGTAAAAAATGAAACTTGAGCGCGCTTAGCGGCATTTTAGGGCACTTTAAGTCGGAATTTCGAATAAAAAAGGTAAGTGGTAATTTTTCCGATTACGAGGAGCGGTAGGGTGGAAAAAAGTCAAAAAAAAAAAAAAAATTTTTTTTAAAGGACGTTTTCCCTTGCGGTTTTCCTATTTCCGGTGATAAAAAGGGGGAAAAAAGTAAGTGGTTTTGTTTTTTTCCGTAAGGGGAGAGGGAAAATGTGAAATAGATTATAAAAAAAAAAAATTTTTTTTTCTCCTTTAGGGAGCTTTTTAACTAATTTTGGTGGTTAGTTTGCCGGAAAAGATGATTAGGAAGTGTTTCGGGGGTAAGGAGAAGGAGTAGAGAGGAAAAAAAGTAATTTTAAGAAAAAGGTGTAAAGCGCGTTTTTTAGGCATAATGTGTCGGAAAAACGGAGTGTGTGTGGGTAGGTGTATGTGTACGCGTATTCACGGCGGAAAAAAGGTAATTTGTAAAAAATGAAACTTGAGCGCGCTTAGCGGCATTTTAGGGCACTTTAAGTCGGAATTTCGAATAAAAAAGGTAAGTGGTAATTTTTCCGATTACGAGGAGCGGTAGGGTGGAAAAAAGTCAAAAAAAAAAAAAAAAAAAAATTTTTTTAAAGGACGTTTTCCCTTGCGGTTTTCCTATTTCCGGTGATAAAAAGGGGGAAAAAAGTAAGTGGTTTTGTTTTTTTCCGTAAGGGGAGAGGGAAAATGTGAAATAGATTATAAAAAAAGAGAATTTTTTTTCTCCTTTAGGGAGCTTTTTAACTAATTTTGGTGGTTAGTTTGCCGGAAAAGATGATTAGGAAGTGTTTCGGGGGTAAGGAGAAGAAGTAGAGAGCAAAAAAAAGTAATTTTAAGAAAAAGGTGTAAAGCGCGTTTTTTAGGCATAATGTGTCGGAAAAACGGAGTGTGTGTGGGTAGGTGTATGTGTCCGCGTAATCACAGCGGAAAAAAGGTAATTTGTAAAAAATGAAACTTGAGCGCGCTTAGCGGCATTTTAGGGCACTTTAAGTCGGAATTTCGAATAAAAAAGGTAAGTGGTAATTTTTCCGATTACGAGGAGCGGTAGGGTGGAAAAAAGTCAAAAAAAAAAAAATTTTTTTTAAAGGACGTTTTCCCTTGCGGTTTTCCTATTTCCGGTGATAAAAAGGGGGAAAAAAGTAAGTGGTTTTGTTTTTTTCCGTAAGGGGAGAGGGAAAATGTGAAATAGATTATAAAAAAAAGAAAATTTTTTTCTCCTTTAGGGAGCTTTTTAACTAATTTTGGTGGTTAGTTTGCCGGAAAAGATGATTAGGAAGTGTTTCGGGGGTAAGGAGAAGGAGTAGAGAGCAAAAAAAAGTAATTTTAAGAAAAAGGTGTAAAGCGCGTTCTTTAGGCATAATGTGTCGGAAAAACGGAGTGTGTGTGGGTAGGTGTATGTGTACGCGTATTCACGGCGGAAAAAAGGTAATTTGTAAAAAATGAAACTTGAGCGCGCTTAGCGGCATTTTAGGGCACTTTAAGTCGGAATTTCGAATAAAAAAGGTAAGTGGTAATTTTTCCGATTACGAGGAGCGGTAGGGTGGAAAAAAGTCAAAAAAAAAAAAAATTTTTTTTTAAAGGACGTTTTCCCTTGCGGTTTTCCTATTTCCGGTGATAAAAAGGGGGAAAAAAGTAAGTGGTTTTGTTTTTTTCCGTAAGGGGAGAGGGAAAATGTGAAATAGATTATAAAAAAAAAGAAAATTTTTTTTTCTCCTTTAGGGAGCTTTTTAACTAATTTTGGTGGTTAGTTTGCCGGAAAAGATGATTAGGAAGTGTTTCGGGGGTAAGGAGAAGAAGTAGAGAGCAAAAAAAAAGTAATTTTAAGAAAAAGGTGTAAAGCGCGTTTTTTAGGCATAATGTGTCGGAAAAACGGAGTGTGTGTGGGTAGGTGTATGTGTTCGCGTAATCACGGCGGAAAAAAGGTAATTTGTAAAAAATGAAACTTGAGCGCGCTTAGCGGCATTTTAGGGCACTTTAAGTCGGAATTTCGAATAAAAAAGGTAAGTGGTAATTTTTCCGATTACGAGGAGCGGTAGGGTGGAAAAAAGTCAAAAAAAAAAAAAAAAAAAAAATTTTTTTAAAGGACGTTTTCCCTTGCGGTTTTCCTATTTCCGGTGATAAAAAGGGGGAAAAAAGTAAGTGGTTTTGTTTTTTTCCGTAAGGGGAGAGGGAAAATGTGAAATAGATTATAAAATAAGAAAATTTTTTTTTCTCCTTTAGGGAGCTTTTTAACTAATTTTGGTGGTTAGTTTGCCGGAAAAGATGATTAGGAAGTGTTTCGGGGGTAAGGAGAAGGAGTAGAGATAAAAAAAATGTAATTTTAAGAAAAAGGTGTAAAGCGCGTTTTTTAGGCATAATGTGTCGGAAAAACGGAGTGTGTGTGGGTAGGTGTATGTATCCGCGTATTCACGGCGGAAAAAAGGTAATTTGTAAAAAATGAAACTTGAGCGCGCTTAGCGGCATTTTAGGGCACTTTAAGTCGGAATTTCGAATAAAAAAGGTAAGTGGTAATTTTTCCGATTACGAGGAGCGGTAGGGTGGAAAAAAGTCAAAAAAAAAAAAAAAAATTTTTTAAAGGACGTTTTCCCTTGCGGTTTTCCTATTTCCGGTGATAAAAAGGGGGAAAAAAGTAAGTGGTTTTGTTTTTTTCCGTAAGGGGAGAGGGAAAATGTGAAATAGATTATAAAAAAAGAAAATTTTTTTTTCTCCTTTAGGGAGCTTTTTAACTAATTTTGGTGGTTAGTTTGCCGGAAAAGATGATTAGGAAGTGTTTCGGGGGTAAGGAGAAGGAGTAGAGAGCAAAAAAAAAGTAATTTTAAGAAAAAGGTGTAAAGCGCGTTTTTTAGGCATAATGTGTCGGAAAAACGGAGTGTGTGTGGGTAGGTGTATGTGTACGCGTATTCACGGCGGAAAAAAGGTAATTTGTAAAAAATGAAACTTGAGCGCGCTTAGCGGCATTTTAGGGCACTTTAAGTCGGAATTTCGAATAAAAAAGGTAAGTGGTAATTTTTCCGATTACGAGGAGCGGTAGGGTGGAAAAAAGTCAAAAAAAAAAAATTTTTTTTTAAAGGACGTTTTCCCTTGCGGTTTTCCTATTTCCGGTGATAAAAAGGGGGAAAAAAGTAAGTGGTTTTGTTTTTTTCCGTAAGGGGAGAGGGAAAATGTGAAATAGATTATAAAAAAAAAAAATTTTTTTTTCTCCTTTAGGGAGCTTTTTAACTAATTTTGGTGGTTAGTTTGCCGGAAAAGATGATTAGGAAGTGTTTCGGGGGTAAGGAGAAGAAGTAGAGAGCAAAAAAAAAGTAATTTTAAGAAAAAGGTGTAAAGCGCGTTTTTTAGGCATAATGTGTCGGAAAAACGGAGTGTGTGTGGGTAGGTGTATGTGTCCGCGTAATCACAGCGGAAAAAAGGTAATTTGTAAAAAATGAAACTTGAGCGCGCTTAGCGGCATTTTAGGGCACTTTAAGTCGGAATTTCGAATAAAAAAGGTAAGTGGTAATTTTTCCGATTACGAGGAGCGGTAGGGTGGAAAAAAGTCAAAAAAAAAAAAAAAAAAAATTTTTTAAAGGATGTTTTCCCTTGCGGTTTTCCTATTTCCGGTGATAAAAAGGGGGAAAAAAGTAAGTGGTTTTGTTTTTTTCCGTAAGGGGAGAGGGAAAATGTGAAATAGATTATAAAAAAAAGAAAATTTTTTTTCTCCTTTAGGGAGCTTTTTAACTAATTTTGGTGGTTAGTTTGCCGGAAAAGATGATTAGGAAGTGTTTCGGGGGTAAGGAGAAGAAGTAGAGAGCAAAAAAAAGTAATTTTAAGAAAAAGGTGTAAAGCGCGTTTTTTAGGCATAATGTGTCGGAAAAACGGAGTGTGTGTGGGTAGGTGTATGTGTCCGCGTAATCACGGCGGAAAAAAGGTAATTTGTAAAAAATGAAACTTGAGCGCGCTTAGCGGCATTTTAGGGCACTTTAAGTCGGAATTTCGAATAAAAAAGGTAAGTGGTAATTTTTCCGATTACGAGGAGCGGTAGGGTGGAAAAAAGTCAAAAAAAAAAAAAAAAAATTTTTTAAAGGACGTTTTCCCTTGCGGTTTTCCTATTTCCGGTGATAAAAAGGGGGAAAAAAGTAAGTGGTTTTGTTTTTTTCCGTAAGGGGAGAGGGAAAATGTGAAATAGATTTAAAAAAAAAAGAAAATTTTTTTTCTCCTTTAGGGAGCTTTTTAACTAATTTTGGTGGTTAGTTTGCCGGAAAAGATGATTAGGAAGTGTTTCGGGGGTAAGGAGAAGGAGTAGAGAGCAAAAAAAAAGTAATTTTAAGAAAAAGGTGTAAAGCGCGTTTTTTAGGCATAATGTGTCGGAAAAACGGAGTGTGTGTGGGTAGGTGTATGTGTACGCGTATTCACGGCGGAAAAAAGGTAATTTGTAAAAAATGAAACTTGAGCGCGCTTAGCGGCATTTTAGGGCACTTTAAGTCGGAATTTCGAATAAAAAAGGTAAGTGGTAATTTTTCCGATTACGAGGAGCGGTAGGGTGGAAAAAAGTCAAAAAAAAAAAAATTTTTTTTAAAGGACGTTTTCCCTTGCGGTTTTCCTATTTCCGGTGATAAAAAGGGGGAAAAAAGTAAGTGGTTTTGTTTTTTTCCGTAAGGGGAGAGGGAAAATGTGAAATAGATTATAAAAAAAGAGATTTTTTTTCTCCTTTAGGGAGCTTTTTAACTAATTTTGGTGGTTAGTTTGCCGGAAAAGATGATTAGGAAGTGTTTCGGGGGTAAGGAGAAGAAGTAGAGAGCAAAAAAAGTAATTTTAAGAAAAAGGTGTAAAGCGCGTTTTTTAGGCATAATGTGTCGGAAAAACGGAGTGTGTGTGGGTAGGTGTATGTGTCCGCGTAATCACAGCGGAAAAAAGGTAATTTGTAAAAAATGAAACTTGAGCGCGCTTAGCGGCATTTTAGGGCACTTTAAGTCGGAATTTCGAATAAAAAAGGTAAGTGGTAATTTTTCCGATTACGAGGAGCGGTAGGGTGGAAAAAAGTCAAAAAAAAAAAAAAAAATTTTTTTAAAGGACGTTTTCCCTTGCGGTTTTCCTATTTCCGGTGATAAAAAGGGGGAAAAAAGTAAGTGGTTTTGTTTTTTTCCGTAAGGGGAGAGGGAAAATGTGAAATAGATTATTTTTTTTCTCCTTTAGGGAGCTTTTTAACTAATTTTGGAGGTTAGTTTGCCGGAAAAGATGATTAGGAAGTGTTTCGGGGGTAAGAAGAAGGAGTAGAGAGCAAAAAAAAAAGAAAATTTTAAGAAAAAGGTGTAAAGCGCGTTTTTTAGGCATAATGTGTCGGAAAAACGGAGTGTGTGTGGGTAGGTGTATGTGTTCGCGTAATCACGGCGGAAAAAAGGTAATTTGTAAAAAATGAAACTTGAGCGCGCTTAGCGGCATTTTAGGGCACTTTAAGTCGGAATTTCGAATAAAAAAGGTAAGTGGTAATTTTTCCGATTACGAGGAGCGGTAGGGTGGAAAAAAGTCAAAAAAAAAAAAAAATTTTTTTAAAGGACGTTTTCCCTTGCGGTTTTCCTATTTCCGGTGATAAAAAGGGGGAAAAAAGTAAGTGGTTTTGTTTTTTTCCGTAAGGGGAGAGGGAAAATGTGAAATAGATTATAAAAAAAAGAAAATTTTTTTTCTCCTTTAGGGAGCTTTTTAACTAATTTTGGTGGTTAGTTTGCCGGAAAAGATGATTAGGAAGTGTTTCGGGGGTAAGGAGAAGAAGTAGAGAGCAAAAAAAAGTAATTTTAAGAAAAAGGTGTAAAGCGCGTTTTTTAGGCATAATGTGTCGGAAAAACGGAGTGTGTGTGGGTAGGTGTATGTGTCCGCGTAATCACAGCGGAAAAAAGGTAATTTGTAAAAAATGAAACTTGAGCGCGCTTAGCGGCATTTTAGGGCACTTTAAGTCGGAATTTCGAATAAAAAAGGTAAGTGGTAATTTTTCCGATTACGAGGAGCGGTAGGGTGGAAAAAAGTCAAAAAAAAAAAAAAAAAAATTTTTTAAAGGATGTTTTCCCTTGCGGTTTTCCTATTTCCGGTGATAAAAAGGGGGAAAAAAGTAAGTGGTTTTGTTTTTTTCCGTAAGGGGAGAGGGAAAATGTGAAATAGATTATAAAAAAAAGAAAATTTTTTTCTCCTTTAGGGAGCTTTTTAACTAATTTTGGTGGTTAGTTTGCCGGAAAAGATGATTAGGAAGTGTTTCGGGGGTAAGGAGAAGGAGTAGAGAGCAAAAAAAAAGTAATTTTAAGAAAAAGGTGTAAAGCGCGTTTTTTAGGCATAATGTGTCGGAAAAACGGAGTGTGTGTGGGTAGGTGTATGTGTACGCGTATTCACGGCGGAAAAAAGGTAATTTGTAAAAAATGAAACTTGAGCGCGCTTAGCGGCATTTTAGGGCACTTTAAGTCGGAATTTCGAATAAAAAAGGTAAGTGGTAATTTTTCCGATTACGAGGAGCGGTAGGGTGGAAAAAAGTCCAAAA
>JAWDGP010001726.1:0-13891 GCA_033675545.1 Elysia crispata | reverse complement strand
GGGATGCCCAAAACTTGGAGTTTTAGTCCAAACTTAATGACAATGGTGGTAAAATGGTTGCAACTAATCTTGTAGATCATTTAAAGTGGTAGATTGTAATTGTAGTAGGATTTCGTCTTGAGAGGTTGCCAACGTAGAGCTATTTTGATATTGTCGTGAGAGGTTGCCAACGTAGAGCTATTTTGATATTGTCGTGAGAGGTTGCCAACGTAGAACTAGTTTGATATAGTCGTGAGAGGTTGCCAACCTAGAGCTAGTTTGATATAGTCGTGAGAGGTTGTCAACGTAGAGCTAGTTTGATATAGTCGTGAGAGGTTGCCAACGTATAACTAGTTTGATATAGTCGTGAGAGGTTGCCAACCTAGAGCTAGTTTGATATAGTCGTGAGAGGTTGCCAACCTAGAGCTAGTTTGATATAGTCGTGAGAGGTTGCCAACATAGAGCTAGTTTGATACTGTCGTGAGAGGTTGCCAACGTAGAACTAGTTTGATATAGTCGTGAGAGGTTGCCAACGTAGAGCTAGTTTGATATAGTCGTGAGAGGTTGCCAACCTAGAGCTAGTTTGATATAGTCGTGAGAGGTTGTCAACGTAGAGCTAGTTTGATATAGTCGTGAGAGGTTGCCAACGTATAACTAGTTTGATATAGTCGTGAGAGGTTGCCAACCTAGAGCTAGTTTGATATAGTCGTGAGAGGTTGCCAACCTAGAGCTAGTTTGATATAGTCGTGAGAGGTTGCCAACATAGAGCTAGTTTGATACTGTCGTGAGAGGTTGCCAACGTAGAACTAGTTTGATATAGTCGTGAGAGGTTGCCAACGTAGAGCTAGTTTGATATAGTCGTGAGAAGTTGCCAACATAGAGCTAGTTTGATATAGTCGTGAGAGGTTGCCAACATAGAGCTAGTTTGATATAGTCGTGAGAGGTTGCCAACCTAGAGCTAGTTTGATATAGTCGTGAGAGGTTGCCAACCTAGAGCTAGTTTGATATTGTCGTGAGAGGTTGCGTGTTTAGTTTGCTAAAAGCGAAAAATGGTTGTCTACATGATTTTATATCATAAGAAAACCTATTTTCTTTTAGTAAAATATACCTTTTCTTGTATGGCTCAAACTATGTCCTCCTCGTGAATAAATACCATTGAGATAAGGTGTCATAACTGTCTACGCCACCCTACCTCGACATGTTGTTCAAACGAACAATAGAACTAAACTTCAATTGATACTAGGTAGGTACATAACCATTAATCAAAATGAAAAAAAAAATTCAACTGCAGACTGTCCCTGTTCCAACAGACCGTAAAGGTTCTTCCTCTTCCTCCAGGCTCAGGACAAGCGTCCACTGTCCACCCCTGTGCTGACTCGGGTGTCTAGATCCAGAACCAAACCACTAAGTGCCAGTAACTCTCTGGAGCCCCCAGCATGGACCCAACCAGATACAAAAAGTTGCTCTTTGGAACCTCCCAAATGGACCAATCCAGACATAGGAAGTTGCTCTTTAGAGCCCTCAAAATGGACCAATCCAGACATAGGAAGTTGCTCTTTAGAGCCCTCAAAATGGACCAAACCAGAACTAGGAAGCTACTCTCCCTCGTCTGACTTCTCTAACGACCCATCGGGAATCTACGAGGTCCCTGTGGTTCCGAAGAACATGAGAAGCAGGGTCGGTCCACCGTCGGTTCCCCCTCCCCCAGTTCCATCGACTCCTCCGGCTGTTCCCTCTCTGTCCAGGACAGGCCAGTCCTGTGTTCCTCCCATGCCCAAGGTGAGGGGGGCTATCAAGATCCCCCCTGTTCCTCCCAGGAGAAACAACGCTCCTAGGAGCTCACGGATCAGGTAGGGAGTCCCGTCTTGGTTCCAGTTTGTTTGTTTGTTGTTGTTGTTGTTCTTGTTGTTGTTGTTATTGTTGTTGTTGTTGTTGTTGTTGTTGTTGTTGTTGTTGTTGTTTCTTTACATCTTCTACTCAATAAAGTTGATAAATGAAACAAATTTCACCTCTTCCCTTGTCTGGTTTTCTCGTCTCTGCAGTGAAGTGTCGAAAATCTCCTCCATCGGCGAATCTGACTGGTCGGGCTGTGCGGAGTGGGACGCGGCAGAACTGGAGAGCGACTTCTCAGACATCGAGAATGAGTACATGGAGATACGGCCCGACCCAGCAGACGTCACGAACCATCTGGCGAGATAGAGGGAGAAAACGCTTATTCAAAGATTTACTAGCAGATCGACAGCCATCATAAAATTTGACGTGATGGAAGAGCTGATAAAAGTAATCGATACGAAAAACCTTTAGTGATAAGCGCCAGAAAAGACTCAACTACAAGAAATAGCTTTAAATTTGAATTTTATCAAAGACAAATATTTTTGATAATCGGGAATTTATATGTACGCAGGTACACGTCATAATCTCGCATTCCACTCTTAGACTCAAATCTGTTTTACATGCTTTTGTCGATTACGAAATGGATAAAATGTCAGAAATGTGCATGGATTATGAAACATTCGAAATGGGAGAAAAAAAAAAGGAGAGAGAGAGAGAGAGAGAGAGAGAGAGAGAGAGAGAGAGAGAGAGAGAGAGAGAGAGAGAGAGAGAGAGAGAGAGAGAGGTAAACAGATGCAAATACAGGAGAAATAGATAGATCTGCCGGTAAATAAAAAGGGGGCGAAATTTAAACGATGTTTCGGGAATGGTGTGAGTGTGATTGAATGATGGGAGGCAGCGGATGGTGTGAGTGTGATTGAATGATGGGAGGCAGCGGATGGTGTGAGTGTGATTGAATGATGGGAGGCAGCGGATGGTGTGAGTGTGATTGAATGATGGGAGGCAGCGGATGGTGTGAGTGTGATTGAATGATGGGAGGCAGCGGATGGTGTGAGTGTGATTGAATGATGGGAGGCAGCGGATGGTGTGAGTGTGATTGAATGATGGGAGGCAGCGGATGGTGTGAGTGTGATTGAATGATGGGAGGCAGCGGATGGTGTGAGTGTGATTGAATGATGGGAGGCAGCGGATGGTGTGAGTGTGATTGAATGATGGGAGGCAGCGGATGGTGTGAGTGTGATTGAATGATGGGAGGCAGCGGATGGTGTGAGTGTGATTGAATGATGGGAGGCAGCGGATGGTGTGAGTGTGATTGAATGATGGGAGGCAGCGGATGGTGTGAGTGTGATTGAATGATGGGAGGCAGCGGATGGTGTGAGTGTGATTGAATGATGGGAGGCAGCGGATGGTGTGAGTGTGATTGAATGATGGGAGGCAGCGGATGGTGTGAGTGTGATTGAATGATGGGAGGCAGCGGATGGTGTGAGTGTGATTGAATGATGGGAGGCAGCGGATGGTGTGAGTGTGATTGAATGATGGGAGGCAGCGGATGGTGTGAGTGTGATTGAATGATGGGAGGCAGCGGATGGTGTGAGTGTGATTGAATGATGGGAGGCAGCGGATGGTGTGAGTGTGATTGAATGATGGGAGGCAGCGGATGAATACAAATATCGGTAAGGTGAAAGTGAAACTCATGTTTTTCAATAAAAAGATGTGTAAATATTCTTCCTTGTTCATTTTGCATTCAATATTCACCGCGCTATCTACCATATCCACTTATCCTCATGTTCTTAACTCAATAACACTCCTTTTTCATATTAATCTACATATTGTATTTATCTGCTCACTCACTTCGCCCTCCCATCAAATTCTAGATCTCGGCGTCACAACAGTATCATTACCCTCCCCCTCCCCCACCCCCACACACACACACCTCACCATTTTTATCCATTCGTAGGTCGTCTCAAATGCTTTATATTAATTTAATGCTTTTTAAAGCTGGGTTCCGCATCATGACTTATGAGTGCTAACAGCAAACAAAAAAGCAGCAATGACTTAGCCATTCACTCCATGTCACTGGATACATTCAGCCAATTGTATTTCTCATTTTTTTCCTTTATTACAGAGAGTATGGCAGAATATCAGAAACTGCAAAAAATGTCCATCATGGGAAGCATAATCTACTCATGTAATCAATTTGGTGCATTGACGCTTGTGCAATTGAGGGCTGTTAGTTTATAGACATCAGCAACTCTTCTATCTTTAACATTCTTAATAATACATTTGAAATTGTGAATAAAAAATTACTATGACAGTGAAACATTTTTTTTCTAATGAAGTCGTGCAGACTATGATTCATGGAAAAATAACTCGAGAACGATACTCACTTCATCATGACAAAACGTTTCAGACATTTGGGTTCATCTTCTTGAGTTTTATGATAAATTCTTCAGAAGTGAATACCCTGGTTCATTTCATAAACTTTCATACCCATAGAGATGATTCTATACTCTATTCAATGTTCACTTAGCCCTATGAAAGGCAAGAAAGCTACAAGTTTCTCGAACAGACTCTGGTTTCCTTCATAAGTCGCAGGTTTTTGTCGGAAATGGAGCTCGATTTTTTCTCTTCTGGTCCACTCACACTCGCGTCCGGTCCGGCAGTGGCGAATCAGAGGCCAGCGATCTTTTCACAAAGGGAGACCAGCACGGCTGAAAGAGATTTTGGAGGCTAAAGAACTTGCTATGCCAGTCGGTAAATATTCCTTTGTGCCGAGCCTACGTCATTGACTTTTTGTCGCGGCCTAAAAAAGGATTTCTCAGATGGCGTCGGAATATTGTCGTTATAGTAGACTGCCAGGTAGATATCGCGTAGACTGAAGCTGAACTCAACCGAAACGGAAGCATGCGTACGGCAGTCGAGTGAAAAATTACAGAGTTAAAAACTTGTATATCACCGTGTGGAAAACAATTTTTCTACTGTGAAGTTGGATCTTATTCTGTTATGACGCGGATGTTATTTTATTTCGTACTTTTTTGTCAGTAAAACCGCTAGTAACCATTTGGATGTAAAACATTTTTTAACAATAGGATTTAGTCATAAGCCGTTGCTGTTTGGCAACCTTAGTTTTCGACGTTTTGTGATTACTGACGGTGATAAATCTAACAGTAATTAATCCCCGATTCAAATCTATGGCTTCATTACTGATTCATAGATCTACCGTATCACCAAATATTCTTTGCCCCTCAGATAATTTAAGTTTAATCTAACGGCGTTTGTAGTGTAACGAAAGTAAATTAGTTTCTTAAGTAATAGAAACCGATAAACCACAAATGAAATCGAATAATGCAAACCCATAAACTCCCAGTGATCTAGATAATTATACAAACCCATAAACTCCCAGTGATCTAGATAATTATACAAACCCATAAACTCCCAGTGATCTAGATAATTATACAAACCCATAAACTCCCAGTGATCTAGATAATAATACAAACCCACAAACTCCCAGTGATCTAGATAATAATACAAACCCACAAACTCCCAGTGATCTAGATAATAATACAAACCCACAAACTCCTAGTGATCTAGATAATAATACAAACCCATAAACTCCCAGTGATCTAGATAATTATACAAACCCACAAACTCCCAGTGATCTAGATAATAATACAAACCCATAAACTCCCAGTGATCTAGATAATAATACAAACCCATAAACTCCCAGTGATCTAGATAATTATACAAACCCATAAACTCCCAGTGATCTAGATAATTATACAAACCCATAAACTCCCAGTGATCTAGATAATTGTACAAACCTCCAAACTCCCAGTGATCTAGATAATAATACAAACCCACAAACTCCCAGTGATCTAGATAATAATACAAACCCACAAACTCTCAGTGATCTAGATAATGATACAAACCCACAAACTCCCAGTGATCTAGATTATAATACAAACCCACAAACTCTCAGTGATCTAGATAATGATACAAACCCATAAACTCCCAGTGATCTAGATAATAATACAAACCCATAAACTCACAGTGATCTAGATAACTATACAAACCCATAAACTCCCAGTGATCTAGATAATAATACAAACCCATAAACTCCCAGTGATATAGATAATTGTACAAACCCACAAACTCCCAGTGATTTAGATAATAATACAAACCCATAAACTCCCAGTGATCTAGATAATAATACAAACCCACAAACTCCCAGTGATCTAGATAATAATATAAACCCATAAACTCCCAGTGATCTAGATAATTGTACAAACCCACAAACTCCCAGTGATCTAGATAATAATACAAACCCACAAACTCCCAGTGATCTAGATAATAATACAAACCCACAAACTCTCAGTGATCTAGATAATAATACAAACCCACAAACTCCCAGTGATCTAGATAATAATACAAACCCACAAACTCTCAGTGATCTAGATAATGATACAAACCCATAAACTCCCAGTGATCTAGATAATAATACAAACCCACAAACTCCCAGTGATCTAGATAATAATACAAACCCATAAACTCACAGTGATCTAGATAATTGTTCAAACCCACAAACTCCCAGTGATCTAGATAATAATACAAACCCATAAACTCCCAGTGATCTAGATAATTGTACAAACCCACAAACTCCCAGTGATTTAGATAATAATACAAACCCATAAACTCCCAGTGATCTAGATAATTATACAAACCCACAAACTCCCAGTGATCTAGATAATAATACAAACCCATAAACTCCCAGTGATCTAGATAATAATACAAACCCATAAACTCCCAGTGATCTAGATAACTATACAAACCCATAAACTCCCAGTGATCTAGATAATAATACAAACCCATAAACTCCCAGTGATCTAGATAAAAATACAAACCCACAAACTCCCAGTGATCTAGATAATAATACAAACCCACAAACTCCCAGTGATCTAGATAATAGTACAAACCCATAAACTCCCAGTGATCTAGATAATAATACAAACCCATAAACTCCCAGTGATCTAGATAATTATACAAACCCACAAACTCCCAGTGATCTAGATAATAATACAAACCCATAAACTCCCAGTGATCTAGATAATAATACAAACCCATAAACTCCCAGTGATCTAGATAATTATACAAACCCATAAACTCCCAGTGATCTAGAGAATAATACAAACCCATAAACTCCCAGTAATCTAGATAATAATACAAACCCACAAACTCCCAGTGATCTAGATAATAATACAAACCCATAAACTCCCAGTGATCTAGATAATTATACAAACCCATAAACTCCCAGTGATCTAGATAATAATACAAACCCATAAACTCCCAGTGATCTAGATAAAAATACAAACCCACAAACTCCCAGTGATCTAGATAATAATACAAACCCACAAACTCCCAGTGATCTAGATAATAATACAAACCCATAAACTCCCAGTGATCTAGATAATAATACAAACCCATAAACTCCCAGTGATCTAGATAATTATACAAACCCACAAACTCCCAGTGATCTAGATAATAATACAAACCCATAAACTCCCAGTGATCTAGATAATAATACAAACCCATAAACTCCCAGTGATCTAGATAATTATACAAACCCATAAACTCCCAGTGATCTAGAGAATAATACAAACCCATAAACTCCCAGTAATCTAGATAATAATACAAACCCACAAACTCCCAGTGATCTAGATAATAATACAAACCCATAAACTCCCAGTGATCTAGATAATTATACAAACCCATAAACTCCCAGTGATCTAGATAATAATACAAACCCATAAACTCCCAGTGATCTAGATAATTGTACAAACCCACAAACTCCCAGTGATCTAGATAATAATACAAACCCACAAACTCCCAGTGATCTAGATAATAATACAAACCCACAAACTCTCAGTGATCTAGATAATGATACAAACCCACAAACTCCCAGTGATCTAGATAATAATACAAACCCACAAACTCTCAGTGATCTAGATAATGATACAAACCCATAAACTCCCAGTGATCTAGATAATAATACAAACCCACAAACTCCCAGTGATCTAGATAATAATACAAACCCATAAACTCACAGTGATCTAGATAATTGTTCAAACCCATAAACTCCCAGTGATCTAGATAATAATACAAACCCATAAACTCCCAGTGATCTAGATAATTGAACAAACCCACAAACTCCCAGTGATTTAGATAATAATACAAACCCATAAACTCCCAGTGATCTAGATAATTATACAAACCCACAAACTCCCAGTGATCTAGATAATAATACAAACCCATAAACTCCCAGTGATCTAGATAATAATACAAACCCATAAACTCCCAGTGATCTAGATAACTATACAAACCCATAAACTCCCAGTGATCTAGATAATAATACAAACCCATAAACTCCCAGTGATCTAGATAAAAATACAAACCCACAAACTCCCAGTGATCTAGATAATAATACAAACCCACAAACTCCCAGTGATCTAGATAATAGTACAAACCCATAAACTCCCAGTGATCTAGATAATAATACAAACCCATAAACTCCCAGTGATCTAGATAATTATACAAACCCACAAACTCCCAGTGATCTAGATAATAATACAAACCCATAAACTCCCAGTGATCTAGATAATAATACAAACCCATAAACTCCCAGTGATCTAGATAATTATACAAACCCATAAACTCCCAGTGATCTAGATAATAATACAAACCCATAAACTCCCAGTGATCTAGATAATAATACAAACCCACAAACTCCCAGTGATCTAGATAATAATACAAACCCATAAACTCCCAGTGATCTAGATAATTATACAAACCCATAAACTCCCAGTGATCTAGATAATAATACAAACCCATAAACTCCCAGTGATCTAGATAAAAATACAAACCCACAAACTCCCAGTGATCTAGATAATAATACAAACCCACAAACTCCCAGTGATCTAGATAATAGTACAAACCCATAAACTCCCAGTGATCTAGATAATAATACAAACCCATAAACTCCCAGTGATCTAGATAATTATACAAACCCACAAACTCCCAGTGATCTAGATAATAATACAAACCCATAAACTCCCAGTGATCTAGATAATAATACAAACCCATAAACTCCCAGTGATCTAGATAATTATACAAACCCATAAACTCCCAGTGATCTAGAGAATAATACAAACCCATAAACTCCCAGTAATCTAGATAATAATACAAACCCACAAACTCCCAGTGATCTAGATAATAATACAAACCCATAAACTCCCAGTGATCTAGATAATTATACAAACCCATAAACTCCCAGTGATCTAGATAATAATACAAACCCATAAACTCCCAGTGATCTAGATAATTGTACAAACCTCCAAACTCCCAGTGATCTAGATAATAATACAAACCCACAAACTCCCAGTGATCTAGATAATAATACAAACCCACAAACTCTCAGTGATCTAGATAATGATACAAACCCACAAACTCCCAGTGATCTAGATTATAATACAAACCCACAAACTCTCAGTGATCTAGATAATGATACAAACCCATAAACTCCCAGTGATCTAGATAATAATACAAACCCATAAACTCACAGTGATCTAGATAATTGTTCAAACCCACAAACTCCCAGTGATCTAGATAATAATACAAACCCATAAACTCCCAGTGATCTAGATAATTGTACAAACCCACAAACTCCCAGTGATTTAGGTAATAATACAAACCCATAAACTCCCAGTGATCTAGATAATGATACAAACCCACAAACTCCCAGTGATCTAGATAATAATATAAACCCATAAACTCCCAGTGATCTAGATAATTGTACAAACCCACAAACTCCCAGTGATCTAGATAATAATACAAACCCACAAACTCCCAGTGATCTAGATAATAATACAAACCCACAAACTCCCAGTGATCTAGATAATAATACAAACCCACAAACTCCCAGTGATCTAGATAATAATACAAACCCACAAACTCTCAGTGATCTAGATAATGATACAAACCCATAAACTCCCAGTGATCTAGATAATAATACAAACCCACAAACTCCCAGTGATCTAGATAATAATACAAACCCATAAACTCACAGTGATCTAGATAATTGTTCAAACCCACAAACTCCCAGTGATCTAGATAATAATACAAACCCATAAACTCCCAGTGATCTAGATAATTGTACAAACCCATAAACTCCCAGTGATTTAGATAATAATACAAACCCATAAACTCCCAGTGATCTAGATAATTATACAAACCCACAAACTCCCAGTGATCTAGATAATAATACAAACCCATAAACTCCCAGTGATCTAGATAATAATACAAACCCATAAACTCCCAGTGATCTAGATAATTATACAAACCCATAAACTCCCAGTGATCTAGAGAATAATACAAACCCATAAACTCCCAGTAATCTAGATAATAATACAAACCCACAAACTCCCAGTGATCTAGATAATAATACAAACCCACAAACTCCCAGTGATCTAGATAATAATACAAACCCACAAACTCTCAGTGATCTAGATAATAATACAAACCCATAAACTCCCAGTGATCTAGATAATAATACAAACCCATAAACTCCCAGTGATCTAGATAATAATACAAACCCATAAACTCCCAGTGATCTAGATAATAATACAAACCCACAAACTCCCAGTGATCTAGATAATAGTACAAACCTATAAACTCCCAGTGATCTAGATAATAATACAAACCCATAAACTCCCAGTGATCTAGATAATTATACAAACCCACAAACTCCCAGTGATCTAGATAATAATACAAACCCATAAACTCCCAGTGATCTAGATAATAATACAAACCCATAAACTCCCAGTGATCTAGATAATTATACAAACCCATAAACTCCCAGTGATCTAGATAATAATACAAACCCATAAACTCCCAGTGATGTAGATAATAATACAAACCCACAAACTCCCAGTGATCTAGATAATAATTACAAACCCACAAACTCCCAGTGATCTAGATAATAATAGAAACCCACAAACTCTCAGTGATCTAGATAATAATACAAACCCACAAACTCCCAGTGATCTAGATAATAATACAAACCCATAAACTCCCAGTGATCTAGATAATTGTACAAACCCACAAACTACCAGTGATCTAGATAATAATACAAACCCATAAACTCCCAGTGATCTAGATAATTGTACAAACCCACAAACTCCCAGTGATCTAGATAATAATACAAACCCATAAACTCCCAGTGATCTAGATAATTGTACAAACCCACAAACTCCCAGTGATCTAGATAATAATACAAACCCATAAACTCCCAGTGATCTAGATAATTATACAAACCTACAAACTCCCAGTGATCTAGATAATAATAAAAACCCATAAACTCCCAGTGATCTAGATAATTATACAAACCCACAAACTCCCAGTGATCTAGATAATAATACAAACCCATAAACTCCCAGTGATCTAGATAATAATACAAACCCACAAACTCCCAGTGATCTAGATAATAATACAAACCCATAAACTCCCAGTGATCTAGATAATTATACAAACCCACAAACTCCCAGTGATCTAGATAATTGTACAAACCTCCACCCTGGCCAAAGATTACGTGTCTTACTACAAGGCGATCTTTGCGCGAAGTCTGTTCGGTACCCACGCTGTTGTGGCTGTGTGGAGGACCACAGTCCTCATGGGTGTCCAGTACTGGGCTCTCTGCTTTGGAGTGGTCTGTCTGTGCGTGGAGTACATTGTCACGATGTGGGTCAACATGGGAGAGGAGTGGCCATGGTGAGGATATCTGCACTCTTTGTCTGTCTGCCTGTCTGTCTGTGCGTGGAGTACATTGTCACGATGTGGGTCAACTTGGGAGAGGAGTGGCGATGGTGAGGATATCTACACTCTTTGTCTGTCTGCATGTCTGTCTGTGTGTGGAGTACATTGTCATAATGTGGGTCAACATGGGAGAGGAGTGGCCATGGTGAGGATATCTGCACTCTTTGTCTGTCTGCCTGTCTGTCTGTGTGTGGAGTACATTGTCACGATGTGGGTCAACATGGGAGAGGAGTGGCCATGGTGAGGATATCTACACTCTTTGTCTGTCTGTCTGCCTGTCTGTGTGTGGGGTACATTGTCACGATGTGGGTCAACTTGGGAGAGGAGTGGCCATAGTGAGGATATCTGCACTCTTTGTCTGTCTGCCTGTCTGTCTGTGTGTGGAGTACATTGTCACGATGTGGGTCAACATGCGAGAGGAGTGGTCATGGTGAGGATATCTGCACTCTTTGTCTGTCTGTCTGCCTGTCTGTGTGTGGGGTACATTGTCACGATGTGGGTCAACTTGGGAGAGGTGTGGCGATGGTGAGGATATCTGCACTCTTTGTCTGTCTGCCTGTCTGTCTGTGTGTGGAGTACATTGTCACGATGTGGGTCAACTTGGGAGAGGAGTGGCCATGGTGAGGATATCTGCACTCTTTGTCTGTCTGCCTGTCTGTCTGTGTGTGGAGTACATTGTCACGATGTGGGTCAACTTGGGAGAGGAGTGGCCATAGTGAGGATATCTGCACTCTTTGTCTGTCTGTCTGTCTGTCTATCGGTAAACACGGGAGAGGAGTGGCCATGGTGAGAATATCTGCACTCTTTGTCTGTCTGCCTGTCTGTCTGTCTGTCTATCGGTAAACATGGAAGAGGAGTGGCCATGGTGAGGATATCTGCACTCTTTGTCTATCTGTCTGTCTATCTGTCTATCGGTAAACATGGAAGAGGAGTGGCCATGGTGAGGATATCTGCACTCTTTGTCTGTCTGTCTGCCTGTCTGTGTGTGGGTTACATTGTCACGATGTGGGTCAACTTGGGAGAGGAGTAGCGATGGTGAGGATATCTGCACTCTTTGTCTGTCTGTCTGCCTGTCTGTGTGTGGGTTACATTGTCACGATGTGGGTCAACTTCGGAGAGGAGTGGCCATGGTAAGGATATCTGAATTCTTTTTTGTCTGTTTGTCTGTCTGTGAAGTATATTGTCACGATGTTAGCTAATATGGAAGAGGAGTGGCCAAGGGGAGGATATATGCACTCTTTGTATGTCTGTCTGTCTGTCTGTGAAGTATATTGTCACGATGTTAGCTAATATGGAAGAGGAGTGGCCAAGGGGAGGATATATGCACTCTTTGTCTGTCTGTCTGCCTGTCTGTGGGTGGGGTACATTGTCACGATGTGGGTCAACTTCGGAGAGGAGTGGCCATGGTAAGGATATCTGAATTCTTTTTTGTCTGTTTGTCTGTCTGTGAAGTATATTGTCACGATGTTAGCTAATATGGAAGAGGAGTAACCAAGGGGAGGACATATGCACTCTTTGTGCGTCTGTCTGTCTGTCTGTGAAGTATATTGTCACGATGTTAGCTAATATGGAAGAGGAGTGGCCAAGGGGAGGATATATGCACTCTTTGTCTGTCTGTTTGTCTGTCTGTGAAGTATATTGTCACGATGTTAGCTAATATGGAAGAGGAGTAACCAAGGGGAGGACATATGCACTCTTTGTGCGTCTGTCTGTCTGTTTGTCTGTCTGTCAGTGGAGTATATTGTCATCTTGTGGGCCAATGGATCTATATTATCAATTTTTTAAATTCAGACTGGACAGAAAATTTAAAAAAGCAATATTATCAGACTTATTTCATGAATACATCATAGACCTTTAAGAACAACAAACAATGAATTTCGAGATTTAAAAAAAAGTTGAACACAGTCCCCTTTACACACACTATAGGCGTGACGGCCCTAAACAGAGCAGCAATAAACATTAGGAAATATCCATTAATAAATATTGTAGATAATCTTAAGTAGTCAGTATCATTGTATACTTAGATGTATGCGCAAATATGGATTCCCAGAAAGGGTTACGTTTCAAGCCGTTTTTGCTGAAATTCATAACCCTCCATGAAGTATTTAAAAGGATCTTGAAACGGACAAACTTATTTTCCGTATTTAGTAGTAAGGCTAGAAAGCTGTTTGAAATATGGAAATCAAGTGGAAGTTTATTACCTGAGATTAACGAA
>JAWDGP010001725.1:95000-144372 GCA_033675545.1 Elysia crispata | reverse complement strand
CAGACAGACGGATAGATAGATAGAGAGAGAGAGAGACAGAGAGAGAGAGAGAGAGAGAGAGAGAGAGAGAGAGAGAGAGAGAGAGAGAGAGAGAGAGAGAGAGAGAGAGAGAGAGAGAGAGTCAAACAGACAGGCCGACGATAGAGACCTCGACATCGCTTTGAAGCAGACAAGGACAGAGACATAAAAGACATCCAGAATCGGATAGACAGGCAAACAGATATACAGAAAGAAAGGCAGAGAAAGGCAGATCAAATGAGGCAATGAAGCGAGATAAATCAAAATGATACTTGAAAACGAAGATAGCCATGATGACAATCCTGAACAACGGAGGGTATTGACACGACTCAATCATGAATTATTTAGATTATGGTTTTTTGCGTTGGTTGCTTCAATGAAGACCCGAAGGAGGAAGAGCTATAAATTTAATCGAAGAAGGAATCTTAGCTTTAACAATATCAGAGTAATTAAAACTGTATGTTTTATTCAAAGTTAATCTTGGAAGAAGCTCGTGAGAACCCTTTTTTTTTTTTTACTCTTTTTGCTGATATTGATAAAATTGAAGCCATATTAAAATCTAGAACAAGATATAGCTGCTGTTAATGGTGTCAATGGCATATATCTGTTTTTTTTTTTTTTTTTAGAAATATATAAAAAGAAAAAGCTGAATCTTCTGGAATGAAATGATTATTTTGATCTTCCTTACACCAATTAGATGTAAGTCAAGGTAGAATTTGAAATATAATGCAATATTTTTTTTTCAGGGAAAATTGGGTGCGCATTAATTTCTTCTAAAATTTAATATTGATGAGAATTTGTCTTGGTATCAACCTAAGTCTATTTTTATTTCATAAAAGGAAACCCAAGATAGTAATTATCATGAGTACCGTTATGGTTGTAATTTTAAAGAACTTTTATTAATTTCAGAAGGTAAATTTTATGAACTTGAACGCTTGCGCATATGTCAAACGCCATGAAAAGAGGTGGAGGTCACAGTATTCAATAAACTATGGAAAGTGAAAAACAAAAGTTATAACTCTGGAATTAATGAAACAACCAAAAAAGTGAGGTTAGGTGACAATTTTTCTTCATTGATTGTCTTCTTCAACTGTAAAGTCCTACCTTATGTACAATCAAATCAAGATTATTTCCTTTATTTAGAAAGTAGTTGTAAAATCAAAACAAAAAGATCACAATGTCACAGACTGGTCAATGTGGAAATTAAGTAGCAAGTTGCTTATATAAATTAATATGGTCTGCAAAACCACAACAAAGAAACTGATATAGTTCCCTTTTAGGATTCTGTATGAGTCACTGAAACTACAATCATGTATTTTGAGGCTGTGGGCGGAGCAATAAAATAAGTCATGAACCTGCAGCTGTAGCTTAGATTGTTTCTAACAGGAGTAACTAAATCGCACCAGTTGCCTGGCAACTTAAGCACTTATTTTCAGCTGGATCACGCCATTAATATATAAAAATATATGAAAGTTTAAGTTGAGGACAATACATAGAGTGGAATAGCAATTATGATGGACAATGGGGATTAAAGGAGCTTTCGAAGGAAGGTGAAAGAAAAAAAGAGGGACAGAAGGGAAGAAAATATAGTGATTTTGGGTGTGTGATAACCACAACCTCCTCAGAAATACTGACGACTAGGGTATTTCGACAATGTGGTGTCGGTTGAGTAGGCGATACCGAGAGTGCCTATGTGGCGGAGGGTCGGGGATGAAATCCTGCACCCCCTTTTTTATTTTTTTTTAAGTTATAATACACCCTACTTCTGCATGCTACTTTGTTATTTGGATATAATTCTTTGAATGAAACAAAGAATTAAATCTATATATCGATCCTGAGATTGCCTATTTGGCGAAGGTTCAGGCTGAAACCTCTCACCTCCCTTTTGGACTTTGTTCATTTAAGTATCTGCATCTTTGTAATTACCGAATTATTTTTCCTGCTTTCTTTTGATTCTTGTTTTTATTATTATTACACCCCTATCCCCCCTCGAAAGGTATTTCTTGAAACAAACAAGTCAATCAAATAAAAATTCGAGAGCTCACTCCATCTTATGGTTTTACACATTGCGTCCACTTGAAAGTATATTAGTCTCACTTGTAAAACTCGGGACCCTTAGCTTTATCATTCGTCAAAAGCATCTTTGGAATTGAAAACAAAGTGTAGCTATTGGGAACAAGTATTTTACAAAAGTGATCGCTAATATAGCAGGTCTAATCATTTTTTTATTTTTTTTTGATAACAAGAAAATGACAAAGTTTTCTTTGGACCTTCTCGAATTTGACTATTGTTCAATAGTCAATAGAAGCTAAATTGATAATTGTGTAAATAAAGTGCAAAGTGTTTAAGTACTGAAATGTGGAACCTTCACATCAAATTATTCATGAAATATTAATCCAAGATACCACTGAAATGATTTAGTTAAGTGGCAATCGAAAATTAATTGTACAACCGAGTTCCACTTCGATGAAAACAAAAAATATAACAATATCGCATTTAGAGCAGTATGTAAGAGACTAATATCCGTCTGATACTGACGACATGTATATATTCATATATACATAGAGGAGGAAAAACTGTTTAATTTGATAATGGCGGAGAATCAATGTTTGTTTTGCCCGGTATCTTTGCACTAAGCAGCGATCTGCGTGAACAAAACATTTTACTATTAGTTCACAAAGTAGAGAGTTGGAAAAGCAAGGAAAACAATGACCACATTAAAAACTTTGAAGCTGAACACAGTCGAACTAAGACAATCTTATACAGTTGAAATGTATTTTCTTGTTAAACCCTAAAAGCGGCGCATGTTTTCAATTTATTTGTTTTGATATAGAGGCGGTGAAAAAGTGTGCGGTGTCGCAGAGAGAGAATAATAAATGTTTAAGGTAAATATTCTCTTTCTCTTTTTATCATACTGTTTACTTGACATATTATCTTTTGTAGCTTTAGAGTAAATTTTACGCAATTTCTAATTAGACGCAAATATTCAGAGTAATATGATTTCCTGTGATGAAGTTAGTTATCGTACATATAAACAAAAAGGGATATAACTCCCGACTGGTATTAGTTTCGATAGATTCAGTTCGCTTCAACTTGATTTATAGATTATACGAAACATTAAAGAGAACATGTGTTGATACATGAGATATTCGACGGAATCCCGAATTTACAAGTTCAATTATGTACCTAGATAGAAAAAATTGAAATTTAGCAACAAATGTCTCAAACTAAGAGACAGTCTTTATCTGCTAAAACTATCCTATTAAAAGTAATCAGTCTTTATCTGCTAAAACTATTCTATTAAAAGTAATTGACATGATTATTTTTCCAACCGTAAAGTTACTACAAACCTTAACTAAACAAGCTGCACAAGACATCTATTGATTTTTTTGTCGCACAGAATGATTTTCTTAGACAAATAAGGTCTCTTGGTATCAGAATCGTTTTTTTTTTTTGTTTTTATTTACTTTTGAGTGTTGAATTACCTCATAAATTGGGTAGGATTGAATTAGATTTGTTTAGTATATATATTAAAATTCACATTTGGACGGAGGCCTTAAAAGAAAGCGCATTACAGTACAGGAGTTGTTAATTTTATTTCCCTCCAGTGTATTTATTATGAATATAGATATTATATAGATCATGCGCAATTTTGAAGCGTAAGTGTCCCCAGTCGGTGTAAGTTGCTTTCACTTCACTTTGTATAGTTGGCGTTAAAATAAAAGCCTCTATAAAGAGTCTATCTAGGGGCCGCTCAGATTCAAAGGTTAAGATATGATATAGGATAAGCAGCTGATGCCGTAGTTTTGTTTTTGTTTTTTTTTTAATTGGGAATTCATTGTTAGAAAATGATTTGCACTTACTTGTGGCATTCATAAGCTCTTTATATGGCTTGATCAAACAAAACCCTCTTCAGTATGACAGAGGTACCTTACCCATTTGGAAGTCTTTCATTAATTGTATCAAAACCTTAGCCTAGGGAAAGTAAGACAGATTTAAATTGCTATTATATGTACCAGAAAACTGCCTGTTGTTAAGAACGGCACATTAAAACATTAGGCCAAATTACTATCACAGCTAAAATTTTAAGGCAAAAATAGTAGGTCTTTAGAAGTTCTTGATATTAATCTACTAAGAGATAACCATCAACATATGTAGATTGATTGATTTTTGAAAGAGAATTATCGATTTCAGTTTTTTTAATAACAATTTTCCTGCTTTTTGCAATGGATTTTGTTTGAAATCTTTACATCTTCTTCTGGCAGATCATCCTTGGCCCTTTCTGTTCTACTTTCTTGATAGTTGAACTGGAAAAGATCTAAAGAAAGAAGACATCATACCTGTATTAACCATGAGCGGAGAGCAAACTAACCCAGTGATCACAGAGCAACACCCAGATCAATTTCTCATTCAGTAATCATTTTGTGTAAAGAGATATCTAGAGATATCTCGGGAAACTATCATCTCTCCTTTCTTTTTATTTTATAATTATTTTTAAAAAGTTTAATCTATGAAATGTTTTAAAAATTTCATGAAGCTTTCATCTTTAAAAGTACATGGCCGAAAATCCACAGAAATTTTGTACAGCTGATACAAGTCTGTAGCTTTTTTTTTGTGCATCTTATTTTTCATGTGCTTATATTTATATATATATATTAAGGCTGTGATGGATCCCAATTTTTAGGTAATCACCATTACAGGGGTCCTGTTGCAGAAGATCCGCAGGATCACGGTAATCAGTATAGTAATCATTTCTGGTGAAGTGAGGACTGGTGATGAACGGGGCAGTGAAATCAAAAAAGTAATCATTTCTGGTGAAATGAGGACAAGTTAGGCGAGGTTACGGGGATGGCAGTAGGCTAAGATCAGCTGGGTCCCTGAATCAAAAAAGTAATCATATCCCGTGAAATGAGGAGTGGTGACGGACTCTCCAATTGAGACAAGGTCAAAAGGTCATGATTACATTGACGGTTCTCAGTCTTTTGTTCCACTGACATCTTACTGAGGATCAAGGATTATGATTTTTCCCCCCGGATCTCACTAGACTAGAGGATCCGTGATTACTGGTTACTTTTACGTGACCCATCCCAGCCTTAATATATATATATATACAACTCTCTCTATCTCAATTATTTATTAATTGAAAGATGTTTGAAATTTCAGAAAAGGCAAATTGAAGCTAAGTAACCCTCATATTCAACCTGGACAAGAAGATGTACTTTATCACATTGCTCTTGGCAATAAATCTCACAACCTGCAAAGCTTATTCCAAGATATCAAGGTAAATTTTAGCCATTAAAATTTTCAACTCGATTATCACACATCCTCTCTCAACCTGAAAATCTTAAGGAGAATACAACTTCTGTAATAAAACAATAAAGTGAATTTATGATGGAATGAAAAAATATCTATAAATAAAGTAAGTTCTCAACAAAAGTAAAGGTGACAAGGGAAGCAATAGCAAAGTACCTCACAATGTCGAATGCCAAGAACAATCAGGACCCTACACCTGGTTCCTTTACGCTTGGATCGAGTTTGGGACTCACTTAACTTTAAATACTTTATAAAGTGAATCCACCTGTGATTTATTTTTACATAATCTTTTATTGATCCTACAGTTTGTCTGCATGGGGGGATCCCCTAACCGCATGCGCCAGTTTGCTGACTACTTGGTCTCAGAGCTGCATATAAATCTTCCCTCTGGAATGGGTCTAACCAACATAGCCTGCGGCTCCGACAGATATGTGCTGTACAAAGTCGGGCCTGTACTCTCTGTTAGCGTAAGTTCATTTTCAGTATCAAAAAGGATAAAATTGATAGGCTGTCATAAAGATCAAAAGATTGATCTTTTAATACAAATGTGTTTAAAAAAAAGCATGTTAGGTTTGTTTTGAAAAGGCTACACATCATATTATTTACAGAGCTCTGCCATGTATGTTGTGCATCCCTTTACAAGTCTGTTGGGTTTACAGTGGGCACCTTGGAACAGGAATCTAGTAAAGGGAAAAAATTTTGTCTGGCTAATATTTACGAAATGCTAACTTATCTGGAACTCAGGGTTTTTCCTGAAATAACTTTTGTATGTTATGCTTGCAAGGGTTTCTCACTCTGTATTTGAAAAAAAAATTCAAGTTGCCTTTTTCATAACAAGGGGAAGTCCTCAATCTGCATAAACAAAGAAGAGATTTGTAAAAATAACTTGCAATCTTGTTTTGTATCCATAAAGAAATCAATTTCACTATTATTTTGAGATATACAAGTGGGTTTGAGAATAGGAGCAAATAAGTATGTATCATTGTATGTGAGTAAACAATCTTGACATTTGGCTGCTATGATCATCTGATTTACCACCTCCCTGAGCCTGGAATGTAATGATCTGATTTGATTATACTAATGGAGCTTGTTAATCTGCAGACCACAATCTATGTAAAGTCTTAAACTTTTAAAAAATTTACCCATAAACAATTTATCTTGGATTTTAGGGTTCCCAGTTCCAAATTCCTTGCCGTTGCAAGACAAATCACTAGAGAACCACATAGAATGATGAAGTAAGGCTTGAGATCCAAGAATAAAATATATTTCTACAAGGAATTTTTTTCCAAAGTTGTATTAACTTTGTCCAAGTTACTGAGTTTTTAAACTTCCCATGAACAGTTAGTTTCATAAGAATCTGCCAGACCTTGAGTTTGACAGAACAGCTATTCAAAAGGAGTTAAATTCTATGGTTGGAATGGCTGGTGTGAAAAAAATCAATCAATTGATCTTTGATCTCCATTATTTCAACACAGCATAAATACCATCACTACCACAATTGATGCATTCATGAAAATATTGATCAACATCAGATTTTTTTTTTTATAAACAGCATGGCATGGGCGTTCCATCTCTGTCCATCATATTTCATGAGATTGTGAAGCTCCTTCACCATGCTGGCTGCAGCGATGTCACCTTCTTCAGGCTCGGCACAAGTGGAGGTCTGGGTGAGAGAATTGTGGGAGATGAAGGCAGCTAAGAAAGCAGTGGTTGTGGAGGGGTTTTTTTTTAATTTAAAGTTACATGGCTATCCAATTCTGCATATACCCTTCTATGCTTGCTTGTAATGTAATTTGTAAGCCTGTAATTGCAATGAGAGACTTGAGATTTGTTAAACAAATTAAGAACTATTGGTATCACGCATGAAAACCAGCTAGTGGCCTTTCCCATATATGCCTCAGAAAACAGGACTCAATTGAAGGTCTTGGATTATATTTTTAGGGTCAGAGATATACTGTTTGACATTCCAAGAAGCTTTATTAACTTTGCTTGTGCATGGATTTTCAATGTATTCAGAGTTTACGCAGAAAGTTATTTAACTTTTTTTCCCCTGATGGCTTAATTCCTATCAATGTAGGCATAGAGCCTGGCAGTCTGGTAATCACAGAAGAGGCGGTGGATGGACTACTACGCCCTTATATGGAAATGGTGAGTTTTTTTTATTTCAATGGATATCAGACCTACTAAAAAATGTAATTAATTTATCATTTTAGAAAAAATGTCTCAAGCTGTAAAAAAGAATAAATTAAAGTTAATAAGATTTTGTAATTTAACCACTTCACTGTGCAGTGTACGTACATAGTACGTGCCTATCTGAAGGGTGTCCCATGCACTGTGTAAGTACACTGTACATATTCCATATAGCAAGTTTTGTTTCACCGCATTGAAAATCAGCTTCGGTTTTCAAAGGATAAAAATAGTATCACTATGGTATCATTGATACGTTTAACTCTTTTGAACTACACACATACACACACAAAGCAGTTCCCGTGTGTTTGGCTTGTAGAATCTAGATCTAGCCCATATTGTATGGAAGAGCCTCAGTCTTGACTAGATCTAGATATTAACTAGCAAGCCATGGCTTTGCCTTTGATGTCCAGTTTTTGGTATCTATGGCTATTATTCCTAGATCTAGAGGTGTAACAAATTTTTAAATGCTGGGCATATCCATAGTCTCACGAAAATTTCCTTAGCATGGGGCAGGGAAAATTTTGTAACAGTCAAGGGGTTAAAAAAGATAAAAAAGGAACTTCTGAAATTCTCAAATGCATCTGATCAAATTGAACTTTAGGAGCAAAAGTACTTATCAGATGGTTCCGCGATTCGTTAGAGTCATATGAAAAAAAGGTTTGAGGGATTTTTTATTATGTCTCATTCCTTAATGTTCTGTCGTCAGGCAACCTTAGGACGGCTTGTCCAGTATCCGTCACGTCTGGACCCTGATCTAGCCCGAGAGCTGCAGAAACTAGCCTTGACTGATCCTGAATGTCATTGTCATAGTACATACCTTAGCAAGACGATGTGCACCTTAGACTTTTATGAAGGTAAAGCCATGGCATTGTACGATGATAAAGCCATTTAAACGGGATATAAAAGAATGTTGGATGTGTTGAATTAATCTTTTAGGTACAGTTTCTAAATAGACGTCTGGTTTTTTTTTGTGCCTTAACTATGCATTGTTCATAATTAATTTTTGAAGGACAAAATATTAGTTAGAAACTTGTTATTTTCTAACGGCATTGAAAATATTGCTGAAGATAAATTTGTAGTTTTAGTCGGAAATTTTTTTATCTTCATTTTCTTAGTTAAATGGATAAATGTTTTAGTTATCGGTCTGTGCCATTCATCCAGTAATATTACCCACAAGTATTTCTACATTTATTCCATTTGACAAATGCAAGGACTGTTTATAAAAAAAATTAAAGGAAATAAATAAGATGAAAAGCAGCTACAATATTACTTTGTTTGCATGCACTGTCACTGGGCTAGAACTCTAAGACGAACTGTCTGTATCTGATGAAATAAGTTACGATCAGTAGTGCATTTTTTCATAATTTGTTAACCAATTGGAAGAAAACCCTCAGCTTTGCTGTTGTTTTGAAGTTCGATCGCCTGCCGCTGTTTGCAGTAAAATTTATTTGTGCAAAACAGGGCTGTACAAAATAAGCTAGATAAGAATATATTAGGTAACCAGGTTGAATTAGATTGAGTCAGACTCAGGTCAGAATTTCGACATATTAACTTACGTTGTTGTTAGGAATCCCAATTGAAAGTGAAATTTCTATCCTTTAAAAGTGTGAAAAAAAAATTAAAACTCTGGAATTTCTGTGCCCAGGTTTATTTTATTGTGAGTAGTTTTAAAGAGGACCCTTAGATTAGATGACTAATCTGTATTTGTCCTGGGCTTTAGCTTAACACATTAATGAGCAATTCATACCTGTGTTGCCCTGGACGCCTTAAACTGTTACAGATAATTGTAAGCTGTGATGTAAATTGAGATGAATTTCTCCTTTGAAAAGAAAGAAAAAAAAAACTGCATGCATCAGTAACCGTGGCATGTCAATAATCTGGGAGATTTTAGGTATGTTTAACAAAAATTGTTCACACATGCTTTCCATTCAATTTTCTTTCTCTTGATTTTTGTGACTTTGGCAGAGGTAGACAAAATAGATAACTGAAAAAGTTAAAAGGAAAGTTTAGGCCCAGAAAACAGTGTGAAAACATGTGGGATGGACTAACAAAGTGGCTCACAGTAAGAAGAGGGTCATAAGGACTGAAAGCGACAAGGGATAGAGATGCGTCAAAGTTATGATGGCCTACACTAAAGAGCTCGGCACCTGATTAAGCTAGTCCAATAAGATGATAAAAATTATCCCCTCTCAGGAACCCTCTTTCATTTCCAACTTCATCAATGGGTCGTGGACACCAGCAAACTAAGTAGCATTGTAAATGCTTGGAGATGTGATTCATTACCCGGGATTGATGTTTCTGACTCCCCAGGCCAAGCTCGGCTGGACGGTGCATTCTGTGACTATCAGGCAGAGGACAAGATGACCTTCCTGAAAAAGGTTCACAGCTCTGGCGTTGCTAACATCGAGATGGAATCTCTCTGCTTCGCATCCTACTGTCACAGGGCAGGGATCAGAGGTGAGAGACCATCCAGTCTAAAAGTTCTTGTATCACCCATGGTCAGTTTTTGTCCTGGTTCCTGGTCCATATGGTTCCTTTGGACTCTCTCTTGGTTTTATGTTTGTGTGTGTGAGTGTGTCCATCTCCTCATCTCTCTGTCTCTATCTTTCTCTCTGTCTGTCTATCTATCTGTCTCTCTCTCTCTCTCTCTCTGTCTCTCTCTGTCTCTGTCTCTCTCTGTCTCTCTCTCTCTCTCTCTCTCTTTCTCTGTCTGTGTCGCTCTCTGTCTCTCTCTCCCTCACACACACATACCCTTATGCTCTCTCTTGACCCTCTACTGAGCCTACTGTACATTAAATTTTAATACTGTTACTATCTTGCTGCTTAATAAAAATTTAAATCTAGAAACAGCCACCTTTTTTTTTTAAATCTTTAATTGTTGAATAAGTCTTTGCTGGTTTTGCCAGCTCTTGACTCACAATATAAAGCTGAGACATCTTACAATGTACCTTTTTTTCACCAAATATTATAATTGAGCCTCATGGTTCCTTTTAATAGCCTTTAAAAGATAAAGATTGAAAAAAAATGCATAATTTCTTGTCCAGGTGCAGTTGTGTGTGTGACCTTATTGGATCGATTAGAAGGGGACCAGATTACAACACCTCATAACATATTAGAAGAATGGCAGCAGAGGCCACAGAAGCTAGTTGCATCCTACATAAAACTGTGTCTCAATGGCAAAAACTTCTCCAGCAAATCGTCATAGAATCAAGACAAGTGGAGACTTAAATTTTTTTGTTATGGAATTAATTGAGATTTATTCAGAACTTATTTGTACCAAAAGTCTATGTCACATTTCTTTTAAAGCTTGAATTCCACACACAGAACTTTTTGTAAGCCTGTTTGCTTTTGATTTGTTCTTCAGCTTTACGTATCTTTTTTTTAATCATTCAGAATGTCCTTGTGCCTCTCTTTGATTTTATGCACCTGACAGCCTCTCAAAGTCTACCTTGCAGTTCCAGAGGATTTCAGTCCCTCTGTATGATATCAAATAAGATCTATTTTCAACCATATTTTCCTGTCATTGTCAAGTTGCGATGTGTAAATGCATAAGAGACGCTTAATTACATCAGAGAAAATGAAATAACGTTATCTGTGTTTGCTAATCAGGTAGAAGAATGTACCTATACAGCGGAGGAAAGAGAATGCTAGACATGAGCTTGGAAAGGACAGCAAATGAAAGCGAGCAACGCAGACTGACCAAATCATCTGAGAAACCAAAGTGAATGCAGTGACTGCAGAAACTCAATGCCCTGAAGAGACTCAAAAGAAGCTCAGCCGTCTGATAGCTTGGCTTCCTTGAAAGAATTTCTGGATAGTTTACCAAAAATGCCAAGCCATTATTGTCTGAAACACACAAACAAAATGTATCTTGAGCTCCTTTTTCAATCTTTCGCGGACATTTACGGAGAGTACCTCAAGGTATGTGATTCTGAAGGGAAACCAAAAATGTCAAGAACTGTTTTTGTAGCTGAAGTCAAAGCTGGCAATGTTTCCCTGGTCATGCCTTGCAAGGACCAATGCGACCTGTGCTGTGTACACTCACAAGGCAATGTTGCTGAAGATGTATATCACCAGCATAAGGAGCGAAAAGAGTCTGCACAAAGAGAAAAGAGCAGGAACAAGGAAATGTATCCCTTTCCTTCTCGAACGATAGTATTGTGTGTGGATGTGCAAAGGGTTTTACTAGCCCCAGCTTTAAAAGCATCTGCACTCTACTGCAAAACGAAGTTGCAGGCACATAATTATACCTAAAGACGCCATCTGTTTTGTATAGAACAAGGTAGAGGGCAGACTTGATGCTAGTGAATTTGTATCCTGCCTCGTTTCTTATTTGGAGGGCATTGCTGACAGCTTTGATGATGCCATTATATTTTCGGATGGTTGTACCTATAAGAACTGGAATCGGGTGTTGGCTACTGCTCTAAGATATTTCTGCCTTAAACATGGAAAAACGATCCAGCAGAAAATCTTAGAGAGAGGACACACTCGGATGGAGGTCGACAGCGTGCATGCCACAATGAGAGGCGTCTGAAAAACATGGACATCTTCTCGCCCCTCGATTATGTGAACTTGATCAAGAATTAACCCTCGGCCCTATCAAGTCAAGTATTTGACATTCGATTTCTTCAGAGATTTCAACAAGTTCGAAGTAGGTGGCATGAAGTCCATCAAGCCCACCAAGGATGCCAATGTGACAAACATTTGTTCTTTGAGGTACTTTCGGGATGGGTCTCTGGCGTTCAAGTTGTCATTCGAAGAGGAATGGCAGGCGATGCCGATGGGACGTCGAGATAAACTCCCGAAATCAAAATTGGACCATCACAACAGGGTAAAGTTTATTGTTTTGACCAAAAAAAAAAAATAACACGTGAGAGTCAATTTAAGAAAAGATAAGGATCTAAAATTCGATTTCACCACAATTATACCGTTTTTTGCTCCTCCTGTAAAATGTGCCCTGTCAGACTTGGCAGGTTTGTGCCTGATACCATCGATATCGTGTTAGCATGAGTCAGGTTTGAGATACCCGCATCAAGAGTTCTGGTCTAGGTTACCTGCAAACTCAGGTTTTCTATAGTGTTTTATCTCATTAAATGGGTACTATCATCTAGGAGTGACATTCAGGGCAGAGAGAGCAAAATTTCAATAAAAATATTTTTTCTATCACAATTTTCAGCTTCTGACAAGCAATCTTATTAACAAATAAAGTTTGTCGTCTCAATCTTCATTTTAAATGTGATTAAATATTTATAAAGCAAACAATGATTTTTTTTAGAATGAATAGTCCATTAGAAAATTGAGTGTATGTTTTGTCTGTGTAGGAAATTTCATATCCATTCAACCTTTTGATATTAGTTTTCTTGTAGGGTCTGTACCACTTCTTTAAGTATTTATGTAAGCCCTTGCACAATAAAAACAATTTGGCATGAGTTAAAGATAGTTTTTTACTTGATTTAAAAAAAAAAAAGATTATGTATAGAAGAAAAGGAAATGTCGGCTATTTTTTTAGTCATTTTAGAAAATGTATGTTGGAGATAATTCAATATGCACATATGACATAACTTTATAATATCAAAATTGTTTGGAGTTAAATTGAAACAAACAAATTTGCAAATGCTGAAAAAATGTATTAATTTACATTTTATTATTACTTTTTTGTTGGTGTTGCTTTTTTTTACATGATGTTTGCATTGATGTAAAAAAAAAGCATTATTACTTAGTTTACAATTCATCAAACTGTATGTTCACTCTAACAAAATTGGAAAGCTAAATCTAGATATCTATCTAAAGTCAAGATTTTTAATTTCATTCTCAATTGTGACTTTGATAGCATTTGTTATTGTTAAGGACATTCTTTGAAGGTTTTATTTAGTTTTCTTTTAATTGTCCTCAGCACTAGGACAACATTTCACCATTATGTGTCTGAAAATTTTTAATTCACTTTTTTCAACCCAATTAAAAGAAAACTCTCATACCTGACCTTTAGGCGAAAGAACATCAAAGTAACGGATTCAATGGTTTTGTAAGTATTTGATTTAATCAAAATTAAATAGCAAATTTGAGGGCCAATTTGCACATTTTTCCAAACTTGTTGGTAATTCAGGTAATAGAATAAGTGATTATGTGTCCTAATTACCATCGATGGCTCTGAATAATCATTTTGCCCAATATGTATAGTGCGGACAGCTTAACAGATTTCACAGATATCATGTTGACTGTTATGTAGGTGTTCATGACACCAATGGCATATTTCTTAACTGAAACTTGTTAAGAAGAATAAATAACCATTAATCTGTAGTACTAGTGCATTTATGCTGTATTTCACCACTTGGTGACATATTTCGTACGTCATACGTCCAATTTTTTTTTTACAAGATGCCTAGCCCACTTACATTTTACGTCCTCGAATCTGCCGATTTTGCCGTTACCTTGACGCTTAGATATACAATGTACGTCATGTTTTATACTGCATAAAAGAGGCACTGAATGCAATTTAAAATCCGATTTCACAATTGAATTCAGTGATGTTGAAAATGTATGAATCATACCACTCTTGAAACCAGAAAAAGCTCCGTCATCACGATTGAAAATACCTCCGTCATGAAGGAGTTAAATATATGTATATACGGCTATCATTATATGTGTTTAAAACAAGCACTTATTGTTAAATTTAGTGTTGTATATCATTTCACATTTTTTTAGACATATTATTATGTTTGTAATTATTTTGTTTTGTCTTATCGCCACAGCATTATCTGGGTTTTTTGGGATTTTTGTTCCTTTGAAAAACCTTATAATAGATATATTATCTTGTTTTGTAGCAATTTTTCTTTCAGTGGTGCTTATTGAAATTTCTATATTTTAATAAACTCTTATGCTATATTGCGATTTTTGTCAATCATTTTCAAACTGTGTTTTTGATTCTTACAAATGTATGTAATTTTTTTTTCCGGCTTATATATATATATATAAAAGCGAAAGAATAATATGATTAATGTCTGCCCACTCCCTCTCTCTCTCTCTCTCTCTCTCTCTCTCTCTCTCTCTCTCTCTCTCTCTCTCTCTCTCCCTCTCTCTCCCTCCCTCTCTCACTCGCTCTCTTTCATTCTCTCACACAGACCCTTCCCTTCCTATCCTCCCCCCCCCCCTCTCTCTCTCTCTACTTTCTCTTCCTCCATCTCTCCCCCTCGTCTGTGCGAATGATGTTCCCTCCTATAAAAACCATCTGGCCGAGGGCTTCACTGTGTGTCACTGTCTGCCACTACACGTCTCCTTTATTAACACACTACAGGGTACAACACGCCATCACTAGGCATGCTCTGATCTTGCGTGTCGTTTACTCAGGGCCTGCCCACGCACGCCTTTTCCCCTCTTTAATTGATTGATAAAAATTCTTTAAACCTAGGCTAATATAATTACTGTTTTTTGTACATCGACTACTCTGTCTATCACTGCTGTTTGTTGTCCTTTCACCAACTCCGCTAGAACTCGACCCCAGTCAGTGTACTACTAGTACTAACTACAGGATCCACCACGTTGGATTCTTACCGAGGCTTCCTAAACTACAGGTCAAGTCACCGAAGTGAATAAACTATTGCAGTAAGTGGAAGAGGGAGCTATATCATTTAACCATTTGGCAGAGTTAGGACAGTTAGATATTTTTGTTGTGGAGGCCAGTAGGCAAAAATTGTAAGTGCGTTCTAAGTATAGCTGTGTCCTAACCATGCCCAAAAGTTAAAAGAAATAGATCACTTTAACTCAAACAGGTAAAAGTTTGTTAACTTCGGTGACTTGGCCTGTAGTTTAGGAAGCCTCGATTCTTACAAATATCAAGATGATCAACGGTAAGGTCGTGTCTGAGTCTAAAGTTAACTGTGAAGAAGGTCTTGCCATAGACCTATCGACAGATCGCAGTGTTATCACCTTTGTTATCTCCACCCTCAAGACTCTCGCCCAGCTATAAAAAATTCGTAGATTGACCAAACCTGCCTCCTCGTAAAGTTCCTGGTAGACTTGAGAGACGTTAAACTATTAGAATCAATTGGCTTATCTATTCGATGCAGTAAATGTAACTTAACGACATGTAAATGAAGAGCCGCTAATCTAATTTCTCTTATCCTTGACATTTTGTCAGCTATTAAACCGTGCACGTTGACTTTACTCCATTGAGGTTAATGGTTCGTAATCACCTTACACTTCGGTTTCATGACTGCATCGTGAAGATTAATGTGAACTGTCACGTTATTCTGCTGGAGCCACGCTAATAGAATAGCCACAGCACTGTTTTACGGTTTGGGTTGCGCATAGGTAAGAATTTTTTTTCGGTGTTGTATAACTTTAGCGCAGATTTACCATTTAGCTCCTGTTTATTATCAATTGATCTATTTAGCGAAGCTTATAACAGTTTGTGAATAGACCGCATCTTACCTTTTTTTTATTCTTTGTCTGTTTCCTGCATTTTACGTGATTCTTTTTCCGATAGTATGTATTGTTTACTCTACCACGGTCTTTATTGAGGAAAACGGATACTGTAATATACTTTGGAGAATATGGGGCCTACATGTATATATGAAACTTGATCGTGTAGGCCTAAACAACATTCTCATCAGTAGATTTAAATGTTTATGCATTTCACCCGCGGTCGCAAGTTATAGCCAGAGGCGCGTTCATGACTTAGTATCGGAGTTTGAAGAGTAATAAACAAAAGAAGCTGGTAGTCAGGCCTGCTAGGTGTATTAGGATTCTTTAAAAATACCGGTATTGTCTTTTCCTCTATACCATTCCTTACCCGCAATCTGCACGGGAAAGAAGAAGAAAGTAAAAAAGAAATTAATTCTAAGCGTTAGGACGCCTTTTTCGTTTAGAGTATGTAACTTGTTCCTATCAGTCTGATTTGAAGTAACTTTTAAATTTTTTGCTCTTTTCACTGCCGGCGCATTAAAAAAACAGATTTTTTTTTTTTTTTTGCAAATTTTTCTCGACAGCTGCAACTGCAAGTTGATTCATCATCAGCTGTTTTTTGGACCCTCTCGTATCAGAGTAGTCCTCTCTTGAAAGTGTACCGGAAGTATCCGGAAAAGTTTTGTAAACAAAACATGGCTTCAGCTGGACTACGGACTCTCATTTCGAGGACTTGCGTGTTTTCTTTGGGACGGCGAGAGCTGTCATGTTCTTCAAAAGCATTTCAGAAAACCCAGCCAATCACAACAGAACCATCAAATAACAACCACGATATTCTTTATGGACCAGATCACTTGCAAATGAGAGATTCACTTCGAAAGGTAATGGCAAGATTTACTGAGCACTGAATTTAATATTAATATTAATATCTAGATCTAGCCTAATCTAGAAATAGGTATTATTGCAGATATCGGCCCAACTCGCCCTAAGCTTTAAAATTGTATTTTTGCTGATGAATTTGATATGCTGAATACGAATGTGAAGGTTTTATTCGTCGCAAATAAATACTCTTCAAGATATAGGCATTTTTATGTTGCTCTAAAATCCCGTTAAACAAGTTTCGATTTCGCCGGGAAACATTCAATTGTGAAGCCCAACGTAAGGTGGGCCTATATCTGCAATTTTACCTAGAAATCTAGATCTAGAGATGTCTGATGTGCAGGATTCTCAGATCAAACATCCTAGTTTCTCGTACCTAATGTCAGCCTGTAATTCAACGCATGTAAAGCATTCCAAATATGAAATCTAGCATCTTTAAAAAATTATTTGCGATTTTTTATTCTCTGTTCCAGATAATAGAGAAAGACATCAACCCTTACGTTGATGAGTGGGAAAACAAAAAAGCTTTTCCAGCCCACAAAGTTTTCAAAATTCTTGGTGACAACGGATTTCTTGGTGTCAACAAACCTGTTGGTAAGAATACGATTTTAAACTTTGCTGAGATTTGAAAAAGCCTTATCCTCTGGTGAAAGCAGTCTCAATAACAGATGGAGAAGAGGCTTTCTATTTAGAGAAATGTTTTGCCTACTGTTGAAGCAAACAGTAAAGAAAAATGAAGGATGATTCATATTGCATTAGATCCACTATAATCAAATAGCCTGCAACTCTTTAAGACTTAGAATTAGATTTAGAATTGAATGGCATTATATATATTTTTTATGTAGACATTGCTTTTCAGATTGATACTGATAGACGAGCACAGTTTTCCTCTTCAGCTTCATTTCTAAGTGTTTAGTTTATCAATTAAATTGCAAGTCAAGATTTTTGGGTAGAGTTTTTGAAAAAAAAAATGCTCAGCTCTTTGGATACTGAAAGGGAATTAGTGGAAATTTATGCAAGTTTTGTTGGCTTTTTTCTATTATTTTAACCTGAAATATGAAAGCAATTCTTTTACTAGAAGATATTGTGAGGTTTTTCATGTCACTCATTATAAATCTCTCACAAAGAAAAAAGTTATTTGTCAGATTGTTATTTTTTTATATATAAATTTATAAAAAATAAAATTAAATTGACCTACACTTGTTTAGAGACAAATGCATCATGGGAAACATGCCATCTGCACAGTATCAAAGTATTGATTTGATTGATCAGTATTTCAAGAACAACTTTCATCGCATTTTCTTCCAGGGGGGGTGTAAATGTAAACAACAATTCTGCTTCTTTTGCATGTGTGTCTAAGACATCAACAAGATCCATTAGTTGTCAATATATATATATATAAAAGAAACCTTATAAACATTCAAGATAAGCCATTTTATTAATTTGCCACTCTTAATTTGCCTTGTATGAATTATACAGATTATGACGTGATCTAGAATAATCCTAAATTTTTCAAAATGCAGGGCCTTAAATTGTTTTCTCTGTAATATTGTCTGAGCATTGTTTTTCGTTACATCAGGCCCAGCACTACATTGTATCTGCACTGGGTAATCATCGCCACAATGAAGAGAGGACTGCTGAAGAGATTGGACCCAAATTATGTTTACTTTTTTTTATTGCTTGAGATTTCTCCTTTATTTACAGAGAACGTCTTCATGACAATGTAATAGGATTTCCAATGTTTCAAATTCTATATATTTTTATAACTATACCATAAGTGGCTCTGGAGGAGATATGTCTGTTTTTGTTGTGAAGTATACTTTTCTTTATTGTTGTAGGCTTCCCTACCAGTTCATTTGAACAAGCAGTCATGCTTGTCTCCTATATTTTTTTAATTCATCGCACAGAATATGGCGGTCTGGGTCTTGATTACTCCTACAGTGCAGCAGTTGCTGAGGAGCTGGGAAACATCAATTGTGGAGCAGTTCCGATGGCCATCGGAGTCCAGACCGACATGGCCACACCTGCATTGGCAAAGTAAGTTGCACACTCAGTACTCTTACTATGCCCCTATTGTGTCTGTCTTTTTCTTTTTATAGTCTTACACTGCATTTCCTTGTGCCCTCCCTTTATCTCTCTCTCTCTCTCTCTCTCTCTCTCTCTCTCTCACTCTCTCTCTCACTCTCTCTCTCTCTCTCTCTCTCTCTCTCTCTCTCTCTCTCTCTCTCTCTCTCTCTCTCTCTCTCTCTTCTCTTCCGTATTTTCTCAATTCAATTCTTCTCTATGGCCATTTACTCCAAATAGTCAAACAGTTTCTAGAGAGTGGATGGATGAGTGTTAGCGTTTATGGAAATAGTTGTCGAGACAAAAAAGGAATATTGTTTTCTTTATTTTAGCTTAATGATAAATTTTTCTTGATTCATTGAATTAGGCCATACTGCAGGTCATAGAATTAAAAAAATTAGAAGTGTGACAATGGTGGAAAATGAAACAGGTGAATTAGAAATTGAATTTTGGAATGGAGGAATCAGAATTGAGGAGTTGAAGAAATTTTGCCATAAGAATGACAATTGGGGAATGCTACAAAAGCTGTGCGTTTTAGTTGTTTGTAAAATTCAATTTCAGAATTTTACTATTTTTTTTTCCTTATTAATATTTTGACCAGATTTGGCAGCGACAAACTCAAACAAGAATTTCTAGCCCCTTCCATTTCAGGAGACAAAGTGGCTTGTCTCGGTGTCAGTGAGGTTGGGTCAGGCTCAGATGTTGCCAGTAAGTAATTTTACCACCATCTGCTAATATGCTCTATGCAACATTTTTTTTTATTTTCCCTATTTAGTTAGCAAATTCAAAATTGCGTCAATTAAGAAGATAAAATTTCTCTTTTTCCATTACGAAAAAAAAAATCTCAAATATTTGGACTTGTTTATATTTTTGTTACCAGAGGATCAGTGGGATAGCTATACAACTGACTATTCCATTTCTATAGACTGGAACTTCAAGTGTTGAAATGTGATAAATCATAAAAAATATATGTCAACTATCTGTAAGAACTTCAACTGTGCATGCAGATCCTACAAACCCTGGAGTTATCTATGAATACTTATTCAGACTAAGGTCAGCCTTTACCATTTGTTAAGGTAAATTTCCATATTCTGTGTGTTTGTCTTTAAAGTTCAATATTTTTCCAGCATTAGAACATTTCATTTGGTTTGTTAAGAAAAGATTTCGATAAGCAATTCCTTATTAGTATTACTAGTTACAGGTTTAATACCAAGACTAGTATTTGGGGGGGGGGAGTGGTGGTGGTGGTTTGGCCTATGCTGTATTGGGGGGGGGGGGAGTGGTGTTGGTGGTTTTGACTATGCTGTATTTGGGGGAGTGGTGGTGTTTTGGCCTATGCTGTATTTGGGGGGGGGGTGGTTTGGCCTATGCTGTATTTGGGGGGGGGGGGGTTGGCCTATGCTGTATTTGGGGGGGGGGGGTGGTGGTTTGGCCTATGGTGTATTTGGGGGGGGGGGGAGTTTGGCCTATGCTGACTTCTTTGATTTCCTTGAAGGTATCAAAACCAGGGCAGCAAGGAAAGGTGATGACTTGATCATCAATGGTGGCAAGATGTGGACCACAAACGGCGCCCAAGCGGACTGGATGTGTTGCTTGGTGAACACTAGTGAGGGGAAGCCGCACATGAACAAGTCCCTGGTCTGCCTTCCCATGAATAGTCCAGGTAAGAGAGAAAGTGATTTCACAAAGTGTTATGCTACCTAGTTGGAAGTCATGCGTTATGCTTGAAGTTTTTGTTAGGGTATCAGTAATGTCTGCACAAATGCA
Organism: Elysia crispata; assembly: GCA_033675545.1. Taxonomy (NCBI): domain Eukaryota; kingdom Metazoa; phylum Mollusca; class Gastropoda; family Plakobranchidae; genus Elysia; species Elysia crispata. Next base: position 123,741 of record JAWDGP010001725.1, on the reverse strand, counting down.
CATTTGTGTGAAATTTGAATTAAAAAATAAAGGGAAACACAAAAGATGCGTATAATTTAAAACAAGATTATCAAGTTCTGCTTAGATCTTTGAAATGCTTCTGATTGTTGAACAGAGTTCATGAATTTGGACAAAGTGGTATTACTCTTTGCGAAATCACATTCCTTATGGTAGTCATATCCAAATCAGCATTGATTTTTATCATCCTCTGATGTTTTAAAAATAAGTAAATCTAATTTTACTTAGCACTTATATCAATAGACCAGACTTTGAATAATTATGTTGGATTAAACTTGAACTGTAGCAAGTAAATTAAAGGTTTCAGTGTAACGAAAGTCCTGAACTTTGCCTTTGAAATTATGTTTCACCGCAAGATTATTTTCTTTTTTACTGCTGCGATTGTAAGGCTTAAACTCCATTTTAGTTCAAAACAAGGACCAGATTTCAAACTAATTAGTGTTTTTCATTTTTTTCATTTTATAATGATGTATCTACATGTGATAATGGTTATGATAATGCAAATTTTATTCCATTTTGCTTCTTACTTTTTAAAAGCCAGCACCAAACTTGTGTAGTATTCTTTTATTATACCAATAGATTTCTAAGTAATCAATCATTATGTCAAAATTTAAGTTTACTTTATAAGGGCTGGTTTCTTTAATTTGCGTAAACATGAGTTTGCTCTCCATCTCAAGTAGAAGTCCAAAGATACTACAGTGTTTTGTGTGATCCCACAAAAGACTAGAGCATCTTAGAATCACCACTGAGATTGTTACACATCACAGAGAAATTTATTGAACCACGATTTTTCATTTTCAAATATCTTAAATTTCACACTCAGGTATCACAGTAGCCAAAAAAATTGAAAAAATTGGCATGTGGAGCTCAGACACAGCTCAAATATTTTTTGAGGATGTTCGAGTCCCAAAGTCGCACATCATCGGAGAGGAAGGCCAGGGCTTCACATATCAGATGATTCAGTTCCAGGAAGAGAGGCTTTTTGCTGGCCTGTTAGGTGAGATCTTTGTTACTCGGTGGAATCAGTTAATCTGTAACCAAGCTTATTATTTGTTGTTTTTTTTATCCCTTGGAGTGATTGATCAGAGCAAGGGAATTAATATAATATAATCATATACATGTTATGCTTCTATAAAAGTTAAAGCATTGTGCATGTGGCTTGGGGTGAAAGCATGAAATTTGTTCCAAGATCACGAAAAGGGATATGTAAAAAATGTTATTGTCCCTATCTCGTCAGTCTAAGGCCTATCTATAAGATTTTGGTTTAACCAAATTTGCTCAGCCTTATGAAAAGATAAAATGAACTCTTTGAAATTTACCAACATTAAATATTGTTAGGTGCAGTTTAAGCCATAAGCTCATATGTATTTACGAAGCTTATGTGTTAGTTTGTGACTGAGTTGAAGCCTTACCCTGTTTGACTGAACCTTGTTTGTTGGGTCAAAGTAATGTATCAGATTGGATATTAAAGCTGAGAGTATTAAATTCAAGGTCTATTTTTTTTTGTCAAATGAAAACTGCTGTTAAATACACTATTATGTCTGGCATTGCTATAGTTGCTATTTAAAGACATATAGCAAGTAAAAGATCTAATATTTTTTCCTACATTTCCATTTATTCCTTATTGAGCATCCTTGGCTACTATTTTTTTTTATTATCAAGCTTAATTACGTAACTTTTTTTTTGTTCAAGTACCTTTCATGTATTCATGCACTTACTACAGGACACCTTGATTGTAGTGAACTTGGACTCAAAGAGCAGAAAAATCCTCGTCTTTTTTTTTATTCCCTTCTTTGTCTCTCATGAAATATCTTGCATCAAAGTAACTACTCTTAGACCCATCCTCAGGTTCAAGGAACAACAAGTGTAGGCAAGGCTGCTTTAAAATACTTTCTACTTAGAAATCAAGTTGAAATTCAATCAAAAGTTCCGTTGTCACCTAACAAGAAATACTGGAAGTTTTTAAATTACAGCATGCAATATACAGTCTACAATATGCCGTAAAATGAGGGTAGGGTAGGGCAAAATATGGATACATTGGGAGGAAATAATGATTAGAGAGGGGAAATGGTGTGGAAGGGTGGCAGCCGAAGGTTTGGAGAACATGATACAAGATCAAAAAGCCAAAGCCTCAGGACTATGCACAATAGGTGGGAAAGGTCAAGAGTGGCTCTACCGACATGCACGGGTTTGATGAAAACAAGGGAAGTAACTATGTAGTAATTTGGTTTTGTGTTGTTACTTAATTACATGGATTTGATCAATTTTTTTTTCTGATCTTTCACTTTTCTTTGTTTGTCATTCACCTTTTTTTTTGTCTCAAAGCCCTTGTGCCACTGGAGAAGATGATTGCCGATACAATAGCGTACACAAGGGAGAGAAAAGTGTTTGGCAAGCCTGTGCTAGATAACCAGACAGTTCACTTTACACTGGCGGAGCTTCAGACCGAGCTAGAACTGCTTCGATCAGCTGTTTATAGGGCTGTGGGTAAGATAATTTATATCGTTGGTTAATATCAGCCAATAGAGTAAAATGTGCTGTCTTTCTATTACTTTACAGGACTGTGGGTGAGATGGTTTATATTGTCGGTTAACTTCAGCCAGTGGAGTAAAAATGAGCTGTCTTTCTATTACTTTACAGAACTGTGGGTGAAATGATTTATATTAGTGGTTAAATTCAGTGAGTAGAGCAAAAATGTGCTGTCTTTCCATTGTTTTACAGGGCTGTCGGTGAGATGATGTATATTTTTGGTCTAATTAAGCCAGTAGAGCAAAATGTGCTCTCTTTCCATCACTTTACAGATCTGTCGGTGAGATGATTTATATTGGTGGTTAAATTCAGCCAGTAGAGCAAAATGCACTGTCTTTCCATCACAGATTTTTGGGTGTGCCTGTAGCCTATATCAACTGCAGTATTTCGTAATCTGTGGAAACTTTCCATGGTTTAAATTTTATTTCATGAGATGTTTTAATTCCATGTTTCTTTCTTTCTAAGGCAATTTTACATCCAATGTGTCAGAGCACTTCTTGGTGTGTGTATAGTTTTCCCAAAGATTCTGTATGGGGATTAGATCATAGACTTTGAAAAGATAAACTCATTATTTAAAAATAAAAAACAAAACACTTTGAGTTTAAGTTTAATCAGTTCCCACAGATCATTGAATGAAAATTCTATCAAACAGAAAAAAAATTTTGACTAAATTATTCCCTTAACATTATTGATTTTTTTTTAGCTCTTGATTAGTGTTCAAAGACTTATTCCTTAACCTCAGTTAAAGAGGAGAAAAATATTACCATCAGAAAAAAAGTATTGAATCACAAAATTGGGATGTTTTCTGAATCCTCTTCTTCAAACCATCTGAATTATTTAATTTTTGGAATACACATTTTTAATAAATAAGTGGGGTTTTTATAAGCTCTGGTTTTTTTCTCACACTAAGCATATCTGTTACATTTTTCTTTTCTTTTTTTTTTCAGCTTTGTACATTAAAGGACAAGATGTGACAAATCTAGCATCAATGTGTAAGCTCAAGGCAGGTCGCCTCCTGAGAGAGGGGTCAGACAAGTGTTTGCAATACTGGGGAGGGATGGGATTCACCCAGGATGTCCTCATCAGTAGGATGTACAGGTAAGCTGTCGTTGAGATAGAAGATTTATATATGTGTAGCGATGCTACGAAATGAGACGCTTTGCAGCAGAAAATTTTTGGGTACATGCTATTTTCACTTTTTTAATTCTCTAATTTGTAACTTTCATTTAGTTTCAGAAGTAAAAGCACTTTAAATAGTGAGGATTTCAAGCCTGCTTGAGAAAAATTGTTACACATATTCTTTCTTGCATATTGTATAAAAACAAAGGCAAAATTCATTTTTGAAGATTTTTTTTTATTGAAAGTCATTCAATACAATTTTTCATTACATATCTCTTTTGAGAATAACGACAGGAAAGGAATGTAATTGGAAATTGGTTTTACAAAATTGTGTATAAACATTTACGATTATTTTGGGGACAGTTACTTTATACTATCATGCCAGCTGCATAAATTGACACTTTTTTATATTTTATGGTTAATGAAATCATAAAGTTTGAAAATTAAAGAAAAAAATAACAAAAAAGCAGATACCAAGTTTTGCAAAACCATTCTTTGAATTTAACTTACAGAAATTTTGATGTAAAAATCAACGTATTTTGATATGAGTTCCAACTCCCTTTTTTTTTTTTAATTGTTAACTTACTACATTAATCTGGGTATGACATATACTGTTTTGGGAAATGCAATGATATATAGCTAGTTCTTGTATACATATTTGCAGTACATTCTGCAAAATCTTCATTACCAGCATAGATAATCTACCAAGATTCTATCTTGATGACTTAAGCTAACAGTAATCTGCTGATTAAGAATGAAGTTTTCTTAAGATAAGAAATTTTCTATTGTTTTCTGTTAAATGTTTGTAACTGCTTTTTGTCTTCATTTTCACTTTTTGCTTAAGGGAAGGAATTGTCTATTGTTTTTATCTGCTTTTGTCTTCATTTTTACTATTATAATTTATAGATACTTGAAAAAAAATTTCTTTTTCAGGGATATGCGGCTTGTGTCTATAGGAGGTGGGGCAGATGAGGTCATGCTTTCAATCATATGCAAGTTCATGGACACCTTGCCCAAACCTGGGAAATAAATGCCATGGTTTTACTGATGTTGAGATCGTCCCATGCAGCTAGGATTACCAGTCAGTTGTTCACGAATTGCATTTCATTCACCATGGTTCTCCACAAAAATCAATGGTTTACTCCATATTGTTAATTAAGAGAACATTGTTGCATCTTTTTAAAGAGTTTTCTTTTCTTTGTGAAAGAAAAAAATTGAAAGCAAGAAGGAGAAAGAAAAAAAAAAAGCAAATGTCTGTCAAAAAACTCATTTCAAGGTATAATAAAAAGAGTGGGTAATTTGCGCTATGTTATGTTGTACTAACAACAGGAGTTATATTTTTGAAACACTTTTGAGAATCTACATTTATCTGTTTTTAGCTGTTTGGAGGCTTCATTTAATACTTATTTATAAATGATTTGTGTATTGCAAAACCTAAGAATGTAACTAATCTGTTTAAAACTTGGAACAAGTGTATGTCTAAATAGATTGGCTTTTTCTTTCAGACCTAAAATATTTTCATCTTTTCAGTCAACTCCACTCACTAAATGTGGCAGTCAAAATAATTCTGATCTATGCAATAGGATTTACAAGGCTATAATTTGGTTTTTGAATTATTTATTGAGAAAATCCTTATAATATGAAGTCTGATCATCATTAGGTCAAGCAATTTTCTGTGTCCTCCGAGATACTGTCTGTTATAGACTCGGGAATTTAGAGATTTTCATAGCATAAATGTGTCTTGATTCTTGAGAATAAGAAATGTTGTAAGTTTTATTGACTTACAGGATATAATTGTAAGTTCTACAAAATTTACTCAGGTTTTATTTATTAATGTTGATGGAAAATTTGCTACAGACTTTATGGTTATTTCACATTTTTTTTTTTCAGCATTCCAAATCAAGTAGTGACCATATGTAATGAGTGAGCTTCAAAATTGAGAATCCTGAAGAATTTAAAAAAAAAAAGAAAAAAGACACCTTAAGATAAAGGGCAAATTTTATTGTACTATATTTTCATCTAGATAAAAATCGAATATCTTTCAGATTATGCTAAGTTCTTATGTTTATTACCATTGAGGAGTTAAAAAATTTACCATTCTTAACTTAATATTGCAACATGACATTAGGCGAGATATATATGCTCATGACACGACAAGGCAGATCATTTTTAATATCAAAATATATAAAATTAGGCAAAAGATAATATGCTCATAACATAACAGGGCAGAAAAAACAAGGGAATGAAAATCACCCATTCATGAATTTATTACAGCAACTTCTTTATAAATATAATCCAAGAATAATCTACATATTCATGTATATGCCCTAAACTATTAAAAATGACCTAATGAGATCACTGCACATGATACAGTGCTCTTTTGAAATTAAGGCTTGTTTTTTTTTTCAGTTCTTTGAAAAGCTTAACAGTTTTCCAAATCAGGACTGCAATGCTTTGACTCTCTATGTACAAGCCTGAGGACTGAGTGCAGCTGGCCAAACTCTGCCTGCCTGCCCAGTGTAAATCTCTTGGGTGCAGGCTGACTGGGCTACAATTACTTAGTTATTGCTTGGAGTATTTCATGGATTAAAGATTGTTCAAAATAATCAACCTCAAGCTAAATTTTACAAATCTCTTTAGAATAAGAACTATCAAAAAGGTTCATCAGAGAACTTAATTGTGATGTATTCTATTGATGTGTAGCTTTTGGTTGATAATGCATAATTGATTGATAATGATATTATTTTGTTAAGTTTGATATTCTTCTCAGAAATTTGTTTTATGCAAATTTAAAGCGTAAAAATTTTTTTTGTTCACCATTTTACTAATGACTATTGTGTTAAAATCATGCTGAATTGACTATTACACATTTTCGATATAATGGGCTTTCATACTTTTTTTTTTGTAACTGATAAAATCTGAAGGTTAATCTTGTAAATGGTGAAAACAGGGGAAATGGCATTTCTACAAATGATTTGTTTTCTTGTGATTTTGACAGGCTCTTTCCTATCAGATTTTTAATAAAATTGTATTTTAAAACATTATCTCTTTGTTTGATATAATTTTATTGTTTAGCGATTTCTTGGCAAAAAGCAACTTGAATTTGCTACAAGCAAATTGTGATTTCCAAGCAATGCTCTGTTTATGGTGTTTAATCATTGTAAGAAAAATGTTACTTTGCCACCAATAAACTGGCCCGAACTCAATAACTTGTTTTTGATTCCCTCTTGAGGATATATATGGGCTTTGTGTAATTGTTCCCAAATCAGCACTATATCCAGTTTGAATCAGTACTCTTCAAAATTAATCTCCAGTGACTTCAATTAATATATTACTGTACACCTCAGTTTTTTTTTAAGTCTTTGGTATAAAATATAGACTTCAAATTAGTTGAAATACAAATTATAAGGAAACACTGCAACACCTTTTCATTTGATTTCTTTGCAGTCCATGAGATTCCTCTGTTGGTGACCTAATGACCTTTACATAGTTTGATCGTTCTTTACTTCATATCTTTTACATTTCGACGCCTCAGTTTTCCTTTGTTCTATGTCCACATGACGTAGTTTTGAGAAAATGGCTTTTAAATTTTCAATCATCTTGTACCCATATGCTGGATATAGAGAACTTGACCCATTTTGCTCAACTGTAGGTTCTAAAATTAACAGGACATGTAGATAATGTTTTTAGGGGATGAAATTGATGCTAGCTTTAATTTTGGTGAAAATGGACATAGAGCAAATGAAAACTTAGGCGTCAATTTCTTATTACCAAGGTGACATGGTTTTCAATTATGCTCCTCACTGCTACACACACACCAAGGCAGGAGGCAATCTCCTCTAAGTTAACTGTAATTAAATGATTTCTCAGAACTAAGACGACAGAGCTGGCCGCAACCCACAACCCTCCATGAGAAACTCAGTGGCACTGAACAAAACCTGATTCTGATTTTGGAGTTTGTCAGAGCCACCAGACTCCAAATTTGACAGACTACAAATGTCATGGGAATGCTGAAGAAGAAGAAATGATTTCATTGCAGAGGTTCTTTTAAAATTTTTTCACTTATATCAACTGTGTAAGTTTTAACACTCGTAGGGCTGTGTAGCTTCCACTTTAATCTTTAATAGGGCAACAGTCAGCATTGAGCCTGTGTCTAGCTAACTAAGCTATCCTCTATCATTTTTTCAATCTTTTTAAATCAAGGGGGGCTTTTTCAATTATGATGAGAAAAACTTACAGCACAATGACATATTGCAACTACATTCCACTAGGTTGTTTATCATGGCATATCAATCACATTTTCTCTGCCCAGATCTTGTGATATAGATCCCTCATGAAAGATTCTTTACATTTTTCTTCACCTCACTTGAGTTCTTAGCATTTGTGAAAGATCTTGTCATAATGCGAGACTGACCCACTAATAGCTGCTCCTCTTTGAACTCTGAAATGCAGCAAGATTGGTCATGTTTTGTGATCCGCTTTGTGCATTTAATTGGGAAAATAATAAAACATCTATTTCTTTACTTCCAATACTGAGTTTTCAGCATCAAAATTCAGACACAAACTCTCTAGGACTGGGTATTAAAATATCGGCCATTACAAGGTTTTAAGTATGAATTCTAAATACTAAATCTGCAGCTGCAGCCACTAATCTTCCCTCTTTACCAGTGCATCCAAAGCCATGACAGCTTCTGTGTAGTTTTAAGTTGTTAAACGTCCACTTAATCTTTCTCTGCCTTTAAATGTGTACATCAGCTTAAAATTAAAGGCCACTTTCACACTTTAAAACTTATAAAACTTGAAAATCACATAACCCTGTAACAAAAAAATTTAATGAATGGAATACTATTAATATGGGTTATCACACAGGCATATACATATAGGCAAAGAAGGCATAGGTATGTATAATATGAAAAGATATTTTTAAGAAATGCATACTTATCTGAATATCTTATTTCCACAAACTGGTATTGAGCCAGATAGGTAAAATTATAATACTTATAATAGACTTAACATTTTGTTTAGGCTGCTTGAACTTGAGCATCATAAAAGGAAACTTTCTTTGGCTATCAAGCATTGACTAATGTTGGACTTAAAAGGCAACAGTCAAAATTCACACTTTTCTAAAGCTTTCTTAACCAGAGTTAGCATTTTTTTTATACACATGTTAAGAATAGAAAGTGGATCTAGATTTACTTTCCTAACAGTAACAGCAGATAAAGCTTGGTAAGAGACTTGTGTTTAGTCAAAACTGATGATTTGCACTCAACTCAAGAGTAGTGACTATGGAAGGTAGCCAATTGATTATTAAGTTTAATTACAGACTCCATCAGTTCATGTTTAGCAGATTTACATGAATGAAAGCTATCGTAATGACAACCCAGGAGTGAATATTTTACTAAGTGCACCATATCATACAAGACAAAAAGATTTTTTAAAATTATCCTAAGAAATATGATGATGAGAAAATATGAGTGCCATATTAAGATATTCTTATAAATTCATCCATAACACAAGAAGCAATTTAACTTGCATTACTTATCACAAATTTAACAAGAAACGGTTAATTTGGAAATAAATAATCTGTACATAAAAAGTGCAATGTGTAAATAAGCACATATCTTTAAGTCCAGGTGATACAGACACAAAAGTAGATATTTAATCCAGCAGGCATATCAGTAGAAGAAAAATGTCATAAATTATATTCTTAATTATGAGCATGCACATATAAAATTATGAAACTTAACTGAAGAGATAATATTGGATCGTTATGAGGTGTGAGGGGAATTTTAAGAAACACTAATAAGTTGTAGTACAGGATAAGGAATTTCTCCACGGAGGAGCTATCAAATCATTTATCCATGTATCATGCTTTGGCTCCTTACTTTTAATTACCAATTCCATGGTGATGTCTTAAGATTGAAAGGATACCCTCTTCGCTAATAAATAAATGTATACAAACATAAATGTTAGCATGATCCAAATCCAGATTTAGAGACTTTTTATTGAACAAATGCATTAATAATTATAGTTAACAAATTCCACAAACTAGGCGTTGACACTTGTACCCCCTTCACAAGAAAAAGATTGCCTGTTCTCAAATGTGCTGGTGCTGAATAAATAAAGCAAAGGCTTCAACACTAAAAATTATTTTTAAGACAAGAATTAGAGGGGTCAAATACAAAAACAAGGTCAAAGGAATGTCAATATAAACTGTTAAAAACATCAAAATAAAAAAGATAACAATTTTATCATCACATTAAGAGTACATCATCCTATAGAGTCTCAAGTGTTGCATTGTATATCCCAATATATACATGTTTATTTATATAATGCACAAAACAGAAAAAAAAGATAGTGAAAATTCCAGTATGCAGCTTTGGCCATTGAGCATATAAATAAGACGATAGAAAAGCAAGGTATCTGAAAATTTTGTTAAACATGCATCTGAGTCAAGATCAAAATGACTTTATTACACAAAACAAACAAAAAAAAGTAGCTTGGATGTAACCAATCATCTATATGAAAAAAAAACAAAAACCACAGGCCCATTGCCCTAATTTTAACATCTTTCATAATTACATTTAATATATGTAAATCTGTAAATATAAAACTTGGAACCATGTGTTTGGTTGTACAAGGTTATATCAAGACCTTTACTATGAGCACCATTCAAGGCATAATTTATTTGAATAAGATTTTAATTAAAGCCAATAAAACTTTTATGAATTTGATTTGCATTGACCTATAAATTGGAAGTAACAAAACAAAACTGAAATTCACATAATTAGGTTCTTTACCAATTCTTTGCGATAAATAGAAAAGATCACAAATGGAAACTAAGAGGTAGGGGCGATGGATCATCCATATATATATAAAATAGGATCTAGGATGGCACTCAACACAAGAATAGGCAGAGGAATGTTATAGTTATGACTTTTAAAGCTAATACATCTGCAATGAGCCAACATCCAGATTTTCACTCTTTAAAAATATAGCAAGAAGAAGCAGTGTGGTTTTATTCTTTTTTTTTTTTTCAAACCATGGAACAAAAGCCATAAAGTCGATTGACCAAGCTAAGGCACTAAAAACAAACACAATTAAGTTTATCTATATGGTATCTTATGGTATAATTTGTAAAAATCAAATTAAAATCTGGATTACTGTGAGCGAAGACATAGAATCAGTAGCACCTGTTCAGATAAAACATTTCTTAGACCTGAAGCAGTTTACAATGAATTTAAAAACTAGTATTGTAATATGTCTTAAAAGCAAATGATATTGACATACAAATTTTGCATTGTTTTTTCAGTGAGAAAAATCCTTTGAAGTTATAAGTTGCAGAGATCAATATGGTGCTAAAGAGAGCTGATGCATTTTTTTTCCTCAAGTATAAAAACCTTAAAAATGAAGTACATATCATTAAAAGATATGCTGAAAGCTTTGCAAATTGTTTTATTATACCTGTTATCTTCTTGACAATTAAGACAAATTTCGACAATTTAATAGATTTGGGATAAGACTTAAGAGCAAAGTTAGAAGTTTTTCACTGATTACAGCAATATTATAAAGGTGAGTGAATTTGCCAATATTATTGGATTTAATACTAATAGAAACATAGATATCTAATTTGCAAAAAAATAATCTATTAATATAAAGCATAATGATGCATAAATTTTAAAAAAAGGTCCTTTAGGTCAATAGGCACTGTTTTAATATATACTTGCTGCAAAAAAATAAAATATCATATATAAAAAAGGGGCAGTTAATGGAGAACAATAGGGAATTGAGAAGCTACTCTGGCCAGGAATAGTAAAAAAACCTTCAGTTCTTGTGATGCATTGACAATTCAGAAACACAAAATTCACTTTTAACACTTTATATAATGATATTCAGAACATTCAAACACATGCTAAAGTAAAGTGAAAAGAGAGAAAGAAAGAGAGAGAGAGAGAGGGAGTTGGCGAGAGAGAGACAGTGGAAGATAGGGGAGTAAATCAGAGTGTGATTGGTGTATAATTTAAACCTTAAAGGCAATTAAAAGCCATGACTGCTCTTGAAGAAAGGGAGTTGTATATCTAGATGATCATTATTATTTGTGGAGATGCCAGCTTTTGCTAATAATCTCGAGTATGTACCAAAAAAAATAAAAAAAATCTTTCCCCCCACCCCCTCAAGTTTAAGCAAAACATAATGCGCATTTTATTTCAAGAGTCATCTTGTCCAACAATTACTTTAACAATAGGTGAAAACCGTACATCTAAATATTTTGAAAGTAGATTTCGTTAATGTATTTTTTTAATGTACACTTTGGCGCTAAGCTTAGTTGACTTCCGTGAAGGCAGGTACCAGGTATGTCTTCGGCACCAAACCTATTCTGCCGGAAAGTTCTCCGACCCACCAGTTGTGGGGTTCGAGGTCTCGACTTATGACATGAATGAGGTCACCTCTGGTGAAGGTCAACTCTAAGTCAGAGGCCCCGTGGCAAGTGTATGCGCTGTAGTAAAGGTTCTCAAAATCTTCCTCTCTAGGACGACCAATGCTCTTATCCAACTCAGGTTGCACAGTTTGGGAATCTTTGGGAGTGGAAGACAGCTCTGAAGGGACAGGGGGTACAGGAATGTTTGGAGGCCGAGGGGGGAGGCTTCTTTCTGGAAGAGGGGGGAGAGGAGGAAGATCTCGTTCTGGTAGCGGGGGAAGATCTCGTTCTGGTAGCGGGGGAAGATCCCTGTCTGGTAGCGGGGGAAGATCCCTGTCTGGGAGTGGCGGAGGCTGGGAGCTCGGTGGCACCCGAGGAGGGAGTGCAGGGGTAGGGGAATTCGGAGGAGGGACCGGGCCTCTACTTGGCAGCTTTGGGACGTTAGTGGGGGCTTGCGTAGCTGATGTGATTGACGGTGTTTGTGGAGGGGGTTCTTCTTTCTTAGTGTTTACAGGAGGTGCTGGCACTGGAGAAGGCACAGGTCGAGGTGGTTGTGGAGGGTGTGAGGTATCCGTCCCAAACTCTTCATAGATGTCCTCATCTTCTTGAAACTCATCAATTACAGAGACTTGCTCAGCTTCTTGTTCCTTGGGCTTTACCTCCTCCACTTTTTCCTTCTTCTCAACCGAGTCTGACTCTTTTCTCTTGAATAATTTCTTGAAAAATACACCGGTTTTATTACTCGGGGAGGACTGAGGGGCAGCAGAAGTAGGAGGTGCAGCTTCCTCTGAAGTTCCCTCGGCATAAATGTCCTCCTCTTCTGCCTCTTCTGCATCAGCTTCTTCCAATTTGATTTGGACGGGTGCCACTTTTTCGATCTGAGTTTCAACTTTTGGTGAAATCTGGCCAATCCCAGCTTCAACTGCCTCTCCTGGAAGGGGCTCGTACAAATCTTCATCTTCTGAATGAAAAAAAAGTTGGCCTCTATCAGCACAGGACAATAAAAGTCTATGATAGTTGGAGATGTATATATATATATAAATATATATATATACACACACACTAATATATACATACAAATATATATGTGTAGCAACACCCAAAATGAGATATTTTCCTCAAAAAGGCCTAAAATCCTCGCTGTTTAAAGTGCTTCTATTTCTGAAACAATATAAAAGTTAGAAATTAAAGCAAAATCAAAAGCGGAAATATCAAGCTTTAATAAGGAAACTTGCAATTATCCAAAAATTTCTCTGCCCCAAAACGTCTCAATTCATGACATCGCTTCACATACATACAATATATCTAAAAATTTGAAACCTATCAAATCTTTGAAAAGAATGATGTAGACTCACACTTGAGAGACAAACAAAACTAATGACGGAGACTCACACTTGAGCGACAAACAAAACCAATGACAGAGACTCACACTTGAATGACTGAAAAAACTAAACTGAGAGCCTGCCTCTCACCTTCAGCAACCAAGTCTTCTCTGGAGCTTGATGCGTCTGCCTGGAGAGTTGCCTGCAGAACCTCCTTCCATGCTTGAAGGTCTTCTTTAGAGTCTGCAAGAAACTGTAAAACGAGATGGAACGGCCATAAATAACGCAAAAAATCATGAAAATTATTTGTGCTCTTTTTTTTTTTTGAGTATTTTTTTTCCCTTAATGTAAATTAAATGAAAATCCAGCCATCAAAAAGTGCCATATTTACTAGCCAGTGTCGTTTAATACTAACCTCACTTGCGCCTGAGCTATTTTATGGTCGGCAATGGCCACACACTGTGCATTTTGAAGCATTTAAGAATAAAAATAATTCTTAACAGGAAAGTGTCTGCCTAGTCACCACACTTTTTTTATCAGATGCAAATCAATAAAGAAACTTATGAGCACAAAAAAAAATTGTATGTTTATTTGTTTAGTTTTTTTTAAAATCTTTTCTAGATTAACCATCACTTTGAAAAAGAAAAGAAGAAAGAAAAAGTAGCAAATTCAAGATGTACCCATCAATAAAGAGTATTGTTTTAAAAAAAAACAACAAAAAAACTGTTTGTGAGTCAGTTCTGGACCTTTCTTTTATCTTACGCTTTTTCATTTTGTTGCTTAAAGACTGAGCATATTCCCTTTCTAAAGCAGAAGAGGATTTGGTTCCAGCACTAGACTTAGATCTTAACCTCTTAGAATCCTTGGGCTTGTTTTCAGGATCAATATGATAATTATATTAAATCCCTCTTCAGATTTCCGAGGTCAATTTTCTGAAACAATAAAAAAGGTTTTCTCTTTCTCGTTTTCAGGCCCATTCAAAACCCTTGTCTATCATCAGTTATTAACAGGGAGAGTTTCAGTGTCAAGCGTTTTTCTCCATATAACTATAAGTGACCTCAGAGTGGGTTTCCTTGATAAGCAATTAAATAAATAGTTATTTGAACTCCCTGAAACTTGCAATAGCAGTTAAAAAAAAGGCTCAGAAAGCATTTGCAACAGTCCTCATGAATGTAACTGATTATGTGAAACTTGAGAGAAAAAAATTTGTTTTGATATCTTGTACATATATTTGTCGTGTTCAACAGGAAAGCTGCCAACCCTGTTTATGTACGGGACTCAGTGCATGTGGGTTCTAAAGTCATCATTATCAACTCTGTCTGAAGCCGGTATCTATTACCACTTCATCTCTTAAGACTGGTCTTAACTTGGACTCTTTCAAGATTGAAAACCTGGTATCTAAAGTCTACTTTCCAAACAGAGACCTTTTGCAATAAAAACTGTTGGCCGATATTGCAAAACAAAGCGCACCGACTTTGTTGGGGGTTAAAGTTTAAAGGTGTGAGTTTGATTAAATAAGCTACACACAAACCCTGAGGTCTTTAGGCTTGACAGATTCAAAATTTCTTATCACTCTGTTAGAGAGATTTTTTTTCTTATTAGTGCAAGTAAAATAAATCTTGGTTATAAAGATAATAATATAATAATAAAATATTCTTTCCTGAGCTTAGTTACAAAAATAATGTGCCAAGGCTATCAAACAGAACCACACAAAAGACAAACAAATGCAACAAATTTAAGAAAAAAGCTAACCACAAACCTGGTGAGATTTTTTGCCAGGCATGATCAGCTCAAAGCAACATTCCTTGCGTTTGGAATCTTTTGTATGCTGTGGTGATTCATGAAATTCATAACCTTAAAAAAGGAAAACAATTACAGTAAAAGATCAAGTTAAATGGCTTAAGAGTGTTAACATAAATATGAGGTGGAGACAGGAAAAGAATTGTGGGGAAAAAAAAACATGCTATAACAAGTAGCAGAAGTTTTAGATAATACATTAGAAAGAATTTTATTGCTAAAAAAAAAAAAGAGATTTAGAAAACTAGAAACTTCTTAGCACTGCTTTAACATCTACAGCAAAATATTTTTTAGTTTTTTTAACATTTGAAAATCAAATTCACATTTGAAATCAAACGGAGAAGTGAAAGGAATTTTTTTTTTTGTCTATTGTTATTTTCTTATAATTATTCATTCCAACATTAAACATCTGAATAGGACAACCCATCTTGCAGCCTTGACTTTTATTTTTGTTCTGAAATTTTATCTCCAAATAGAAAACAAAAAGTAAAAAAAGAAATCCTGACAAAGGTAAAGTCGCTGCAAATCCTCACCAGAAACTAAGAAAGCACAGGTTTGCTTTTGATCTGACGGCTTCTTGAAGCAGTACATAATCCTTTTGTGAAAAACAAAGTACCGTTTTTTCTGCCAGGAGGAAGGCAAAATCTGTCCATCTACAAGTACATAAAAAACAAATAAATAAATTAATAACCATTGAACCGATTTAACAGGTGTGAAGATTATGATGTATCAGAAAACCTTATTTCCCACAATTTAGTCTTATTATTTAAGACAAAAAGGTCAAGGTTACAAATATGTCAAAGAAAGAATCATAATTCTAGACAAGAGATCTGGAATTGTTCAAATATTTAAGGCTAATAAATCTAACAAATGATTACGTTTTTGAACTTTATAAATACTGTCCTACGTCTTTTTCTGTTGCATATTGACCTGAGTTTTTGATAACTGAGTCAATTTCTATCGACAGATTTCATTTAGACTTTGAAATATGTTTAATTTTTCAAAGTTATCTTGATGAAGACTTCTTTCCTTTCAATGACTCTATATTTGGAATCATAACAAAAAAAAAGCATAAAAAATGAAGGACATAAAAAAATTTATGAGATAAGATGAAAAGATGAAAGCTAGAGGCCAAAAGAAAGAGAACCTCTCTCTTTAATCTCCTCACAGTTCTCATCATCAAAAAAGAGGAATGATTCTCTCTATACTTAAAATCTGTGATGCCATCTAAAAGCACACACTCATTTAAAAAAAAAAATTAAGTTTTGATCTTTTCCCCTTCATCAGGTTTCATTTAAAAATTTTCAACATGTGCCAAAGACTCTATTGCAATATATTCCTAATTTGGATGTTAGTTTCAGTGTGGTATTTTGGTGTCACTGACTTGTTGGTTTTACGCACACAATAAAATATTTGCATCTTTTTGAGATTCATAAAAATGGGAGATTAAATAATATTTAGACCTAGATCACCACACATCAAACTCGTTTTAGATCAATGCATAGAAATCATTCTCAATCAATTAATGATTATGTAACAATAAAGACAATTTTGGGGTATCAAGAAAAAAAATGGCATTTGACAGGGCTCTTAAAAGTAACCTGCACTTATTTGCATGACAAACCTTTCTGCTTCTTGTAGTCCAAGTAGCCATACTTTGTGGCATTCTCCAGACTCTTCACATTGCTAGATGGAATGTCTGTGAAATAAAAAAAAAATACATGAAAAGCCTTGATTAGAAATCATGCCAAAACATACGATTAAGCTTTTATCTGCTGAAGCCCAAGAAACTGATACAGAAAATAGAGGACTTTGATAAAGAAGAGGGCTCCAAATTAAAACCATGGTTCCATTTCAATCGGCATTGAGCCATTTTTTTACCTCAAAGTATTTAAGGTAGATAGTTGCTGAGAAGCACTTGCAATGAGATATCTTATTTTACATAATGATTATATTATCCACTTTTTGTTAATGGGTGGGTGGGGGGCTTATGAAAAAACTTTATTTCTAAAAATTAAAAAAGGAAAGAAAAAGCTCTATTACCCTTTTATCTTTTGACTTCCCCAATTTCCTTTTCAATTAAAAAAAAAAAAACCATAGAAATTTTCTCGATGGTGAAGAGCCACTAAGTTGTGAAACCAAACATAGATACATGTTATCTCCTTACATATACAACATAATTAATCAACTTAAAACTTTCAAAGACTGAATAACTTAGAAAGCACATGTATCACAAATATTGATTTAAAAATTCATACAATCTGTGAGATCAGCAAGATCATTTGCATCTGTTTGCATAATTTTAACATTCCCAATAAATTTAATGGTGACATGGAAAAGAATTTTATCGTCCAGGTTGCTCAACTCCAGGAAATATTTGATGAAATGGCATGGAATGACGGAATGACACAAACAGGTATGAGGATTATTGTACTCACTATCATCATAATCCTCCTCACTGCCATGACTATCAACTGTGTTCTTCGAATCTTCTGATAAAAAAGATGGAAAAAAGTAATTTTATTCACAAAAAAAAACAAAACAAAAAACAAAAAAAGAAAAAAAGAGAGAGAGAGAGAGAGAGAGAGAGAGAGAGAGAGAGAGAGAGAGAGAGAGAGAGAGAGAGAGAGAGATAGAGAGAGAGAGAGAGAGAGAGAGAGAGAGAGAGAGAGAGAGAGAGAGAGAGAGAGAGAGAGAGAGAGATTTTCTGGGTACTCTATATGAGAGAAAAATAAGAAGTACAGTGGAATGATATGGATGTTTTTTTCTTTTACGAGTGAATCATGAATGGAATGACCTGTTCAACCTTCAAAAACCAGATTAATATTTGGAAAACTTAAGTAACAAGCAAGCCAAATGAGCAACCTTAGTTTATGGCTCTTGCTACCAGAAAGCTGTCAAAGATTATTGACCAAAACAAGTTTAATTGTGCAAAGCAATAAATTTTATATTGAATTGCACTACTGAAACTTGCCTATTTTAAAAATGTTATGTCCGTTCCAAATATAGGGCCTATAGCATAATAATGTTTAGGTTTCATTTTGCCAGGTTCTAATAATCATTACATTTACAGCCATTAAAATTTAAATTTATGACAGAAATAATTTTTTGCATGTTTATTTTCTTTTAAACTTTGTCAGATTTAAATAAAGTTTTACCTACACACATTTTACTTTCTTTTCTAATCAATTCACCATCAAAAGTAATGCAGCTTTTCTGTTTTAGCATATAATCACAGACAAAATCTATATTATATTAGCTACAATCAAACACAAAAAAGAGTCATAAGAGGAACACTGTGAAAGGCAGGGAGATTCATGAAAAGAAAAGCATTAGAATTTCCTTAAACTATTATTATACTATTTTAGTTTCAAGTTGAAAAACAAAGTTGGCAGCTTTTTTTCCCTGAATAAGTGAGTTTATTTACAAATCAATCTTATCACAAAAATATGTGGTGAAATTATATTTATACAAAATTTTGAAAAGCCCATACAGGTATCTTGTAATCACAGTTTTTTCCCTCTTTTTTAACCCTCCAAGCCTTCACGACCGATTAGATCGGCCGTTGGTACACTTCTGTGGCGTTACAGCTGTTTCAGTGACAAAATACATTCCAATTCATAAATTAACCATTTTTTCACTTCAACAAGAAGAGTTCCGTTGAAAGCAAAGTAAAACTTCGTTGTTTGAATATTTGAAAGTGGATTTACACAGATTGTTTTCATCACTCTTAAATTACCCTGACGCCACACACCTTCATATATGACGCTTGTAGGGTTAACATTCTTTACGATTTTGAAGGTCATAGGAAAGTGAAGTAATGTTATTTTTTTCATGTTTCTTAAATTCAGTAGTACATGAAAAACCTACATGTAAAAAGAAATCTTAAGAGATTAATTACATCATGAGTGATTAATTTCCCAACTAAAAATTATCACAATATAGTAACAAACAGTCTAAAATTTTCTAAATTATGCCTAAAAATATTTGTCACACTAAAATCTTCAACTTTTCAAATTGACTGAGCAATTCCATTCCTTTTTGTATGATTACCAATGGATCCTGATATAGATGGAGTTTTGTGGCTAGAAGTACTTCCTTCATCCCCTGAATGTGGAGCAAGGCTGTAGTTGTCGGCAAAAAATTTCTCTAAAGCCTCCACAAGCTTTATTCTTTCGCTTTCTGCTTTCTTGCTTAGAGATTCAGATTTCAGGGTTAGACTTACAAACTTGCTTACATCTGCAACACACAAAAAAAATCGAAACAATATAAGACAGTTATTTTGCACTGACCTAAAATGTCAGCGAATTCAAATATTCCTCACAAATTTGGCAATATTTCCTTAAACCATGTTCAATAATAATATTCAAGTGACAAATTGTGGCACTCACACATTAAAACATATAAAGATAAAAGCACCCGAAAAGATGTTTTGTAATCTGTTGTTCTAACGTGTAAAAACTGACCTATCTTAAAGCATTACACATATATAAGAATTCGAAAAACACTGGTTTACATACAGTCAAGTCCAAATTTAAATTTCCATTCCTCCAGCTGATTTGGGATCAATTAGTTTGACTAAATTTTAGCCATTTTAAGTTGTTTAAAAAATACCCTGCAATAGATCAAAGTTTGATGAGAGGATACACTTAATTCAAAGTACCCAGATACTTTTTATGGTACTAAAAAGTACTTGATCTGGCCACCAGAGAAGCCAATGCTGCGTTCTGAGCACCAAGCATATGATTCACCAATCATCACAAGATTTTGCAACTAGTGGGGATAAGGAAGTGTTAGGGAAGGGCAGGTAGACTACAGTAAAGGCTAAGGAGTGAATCTTTTCTGGACGAGAGGGGGGAAGAAGAAACTGAGTGGATCCATGATGGTCAAACTCACATTAGGCCTGCATCTATATTTTTCTTATTGTGCATTTATGCTTTGCCTGGGGTTTTGATAACTGAGTAGTCAGTGGGTATGATTGAGTGGAGAAGGGGGATTGGGTAGAGAGAGGGAGGGAAAAATGCTTTTGTTATGGCCCTTGTCAATATTTTGAAAATAGGGATTATTTACTTCCTCTTAATCTTTGTATCCAGATGATTCAAATTTTTTTTTGGAAGGCCTTCCAAATGGGTATGGTACCTCTATCACACCAAAGAGGGCTCCGTTTGATTGGGACATAGAAAAAGATTTGGCTTGGTTTCTATACGGGTAATAAAGAAGAGAGAAATTTAAATCTGTGAGAAAAAAACCATTGCATCACATCTTATTACACCAACATACCAATTGGAAGTTCTAGGCCATTATTTTTTTAATCCAAAAACTCCAAAATAACAAGTTGAAGTGTACTTGTCACTGTTAGTGTCAGCTGCCGTCATTGTAACCACAGTTGAACTATTTTGTTGTTTGTTTTCTGCTTTTTTTGTGTGTAATATTTAGGAATTAAAGAGGCAAATATGCTCTTTATTTTTAGTCAGAAAAGAGCTTATATTATTGGCTTAATTATGATCATCATTATTTTTAAATTTGACAAGCCTTGGAATGCTTTTTGCATTGCCATGCATGGACTGGGACACTCATAACGAAAACTGTCCCAAATTGAGTTCACGAATTGTTTTATCCTTTAGCAACTTCAAAAATTTTTAAGGCCTAATTTTTTTTTTTAATTCTCAACTTTCTCATTTGCCAAGTGGGAGGATTTACTCTCGCATTACTAGATCTTGATCTAGATCTATGTCGCTTTGCTTGCTTCAAAAATTGATTTTATTAAACAGTTTTTTGTCAAAGTCAAGAAAACTTTAACAAGTGCCTTACCTGCAAGAATTGACTTGACAGCTTCATGAGAAGAAGGCGCCATCTCAAATCAGGCCAATAGATCTAGACTAAATGTCTGAATATAGGTCTCGAATTTTTTGAGCAGATTTGGTTCTATGCCAATTACAACAGGATGGCTTTTAAGAATCCGCTCATCCCCTAGGTCTTGTAATCTAGATCTAGTCTAGATCACCAGGAAATAAATTAGATGAAGCCAAGGACTCGATTTAAAGCTCTACGCGTTGGTATAAATAGATTCCGGAAGGATGTCTGCATCTAGACTAGAACCTAAGCTAATGCATATAAATTATAAATCTAGTTCATTCTACATTTTGATATCCACAAGGAAGTATAACACCTGTTACTCTGTATTCCTAGCCTTCTGTCGGTGGTTTAGCCTTTAGCCGTGTCTTTTTTTCTTACAAAGTCAGTTAGATTCTAGTTAACAGCAGTTATTTTTTGTCGTGAAGTGCTCAAGACCCAGTACAATAAAATCCACAATAATTTATAGTGCTTTGAAGGCCCTATCCAAAGAAAGTCAGATTGTTCTTGGGACTTTGGTTGGTCTTAGTATAACTTTCTTGCTTGTTTGAGAGCGAGAGAGAGAGAGAGAGAGAGAGAGAGAGAGAGAGAGAGAGAGAGAGAGAGAGAGAGAGAGAGAGAGAGAGAGAGAGAGACAGAGAGAGAAAGAGAGAGAGAGAGAGAGAGAGAGAGAGAGAGAGAGAGAGAGAGAGAGAGAGAGAGAGAGAGAGAGAGAGAGAGAGAGAGAGAGAGAGAGAGAGAGAGAGAGAGAGAGAGAGAGAGAGAAAGAAGGGGGGGGGGAGGAGTATGAAGCGCATAACCTTTTTATTAAGAAGCTCTAGAAATCCGCAACACAAGGAAGAAAATTGAGATTATAGACAAATTAGTCATTAGAGCTAACATAAGCATTTTGATTGGAAACTCAAGTGAAAATAGGATAAATACTGCGCGATAATTGCGGGCACTCAAGAAACATTTTTGAGTGAAATAATGACTACCCAAACTTTCAAACCAATATTTGTAGTTGACTATTGAGCCGATATTTAAGGCTTATGTCTAATTAAAAAGGAAGGATACCCAAATTGCCTAACTAAGATTACAACCTATGTTGATAAAACAAAGGCATGAGAACAAATTGGCAAGATTAATGAGGTTTCGATTGAAAAGACAAGAATAAAGTTGTAAGGACTGCGAAAGTAAAGAACTCCGACCGCGTCTTATTTTGAAATAAAATTGCGGCATGACATTGACCTTGTAATTAGATTGAGTACGTGTACCTCTATGCATTGACCCAAACAACTAAGTGATTATGACTGAAGCTCTTTATATCGAACCGATCAAACTAAAAGGACAAAAATGTGAAAGTAAAATCGATACTAAATTTATCACTATCAGTCTTACCAGTTAAAAAAAAACAACTGAGGAAGTCCGAGGGAAACAGCAGATGACCACGATTACCTGATGCCATACTCTGGAGAGATCAATGTAATTCATAAAGCTCGACCATAATCAAAATGATTTCAGATCTTCTTGAACTACAAAATAATTCTTGTGTTCGATGAAAACGGATATAAAATGTCTTAATCATAAACTCATTCTCTAACAGCATGGGTTTAGAACGTGCGAGATGTGGTCATTGAATGTTTAAGGCAGGCTTTCTACCGTATGACCTACAGACCTCAGGAGTTTTCAGAATAGGCTTGAGTTGTAATTGTGACCAGCCATCTCTTTGGGCTTGAGTTTGAAAGACTGAAAGACTTTATTTTTTTAATAACTTCTGTCGGAGTTTTCGGAAAGGAAGATTATCATTTTCGCCAATCTATTAATGTTTTTTGTTGTTGTTTTTTTCTGTTTTTCTTTTCATCGTTATCTTCATCATAAACATCATAACCTTCATCATTACAACAGACAGGATCAATGTCCTCATTATTTTCATCATCACCATCATCACCATCGTCATTAACGTCATTATGACCATCATCTTCATTATCATCATGGGCAACATGATCTTCATTGTTTTATTATCATTCCTATCATAAACATAATTATCGTTCCTAAGATTTTCATCATCATAATCCTCATCATCGTCGTCATCGTCATCATCATCATCATCATCACAATCACGTTTTTTAAAGATTTCATATTTTCAGTAAAAGCGCTGCGCGGCATATAGGCCTATGAATGGGTAACTGTAGTTATCTATCAATAAAATTAATGCAGATAAACGCCATCCACATTTTTCTACCACAGTTTATTGTGTTGCTGATTTTCTCCCTCTTCGACATGGTGGTCATGAGGAACTGCTTTTCTGGGTGAAGACAGGGTTAAGTGTTGTGCATTCGTGACAAAATAGGCGGACGTAGGGCTAGTATATATACAATTAAGTCTTTCACCAGATAAACTACTAACTTTCCAAAATTCATGAGCTTTCTAAATTCAAATGCGCAAGAAAGACTTTCTCAAGCACAATTTAAAAAAAAAAGAGATTGATACTAGATCTCAGCAGTAATACCAAAGAAGTATTCAAGCGATTTCGTCATCAAATGGCAAAAGATTACATTTTATCCTGGGGTGACTTTTTATCTACAGATATTCAATCAGGTTATAGTATAAGAAGATCGCATATTAAAAAAAAATAGTTCGTCGGAATTCAAAATTACAGGTTTTCCTTGGGAAAGCTAAAGTAGCTGTAATGTATATCTACATTGTATGGCATTGGGTTTTGGCAAATGTTATTCTCTGCATCGCTTTTCTTTTAGTCGAATTTTGTGCGCCAACCAATTTCCTTGAATTTACAACTAGATATTGATGATCTTCGCTAAACGGAAACAACTTGCTCTGAGAAGAGAGACAAAATTTTCATTTTGCGATGTGCGAAAGTGTCAATTTGCAAAAACTTCATTGAAAAAAAACAAAAAAATAATTCAAAGTACAATAAACGTTTCAGTTAAACAGAAGAAGAAGAATAATGACGATTGTATAAACATAATAATTATGGACTGCTTTAAAAGTGAAATAAAATTTCGAAAGCGTGGCGTCCACACTTGATGCTGCATAAGAGATTTGGTCTAAATAACTCAAACTTGACTAACAGTCATAACCATAGAGAAGAAACACGTAACTCTCACATGTCTTACAAGAAAGCTAGTTGTGATAATCCGACATTTTCCTCCCTAAAATAGTAATAAAAATTCTCGAAATAAAAATAATTAAATATTGTGATGCAAAGTTTAAAATAAAAAAGATTGTATTTCTGCATCTAAGTATATATAATTCTAGTTCTACCCCGCGATCAGAAATATCAATTTTGCTGGAATTTTTACAAAAACCAAGCATTTACAAAGTAAAGATTTCATTTTTAGATCGAGAAAAGGAAGATTTATTAAACTGGCATAGTCAATTATTATTGTCTCGTGTTTAAAAAAAAATTCTACGGGAAAGCTAGAGAACGTTTAGAATCTCAAAGAACTGAAAAGTATTGTCATATTCAAATGCAAGACCTTGTGTCCTGCCAAGTAGCGGTTTCGCTGCTACAATCACCTGCCACCTTCCACCCCATAAGAAGTCACATAGAGATGCAACTGAATGGCGTAGAATTATTTTTTTAACCCATGAGGCAAATTCTTTGCAAGGCGCAACCGTAACGCATCACTCCTCCAATTTTCGATAACTAGCGAGACTTGTGAGAAACAAGCTGGCGTCAGTATTTCTAGGAACAGATTTTTATTTATAGAAGGATCTGGATATATCAAGATCTGACTCTTGACAGAAGCAAGGAGGTCACCGTACAAGATTAAAACTTGATTCTAGATTTAGATCTAGCTATTTTTCCCAAGTAGTCTTTTTGCCGAAAAACTTCAACCTAAAAATTTTAAGTCTAATCAAATGCGAATTCTAAAAAGTCAATTTTGAAATCCTAAGTTTCATGATTTTGGAGCTAACGAGATCTATTCAACCATAAATTGGAATAACTAATTATTGAGTTGCCACAGATAAATGTTATGCAAGAGCTACACAATTAAAGAGTAAATCTCTCTATTCCGAGATATGTTCTAAACTCGTAAAGCTCTTGAAACGGACATCAAACAGAGCATATATTTTATTGCATGATGCTACAGCTTTACCAATACATGTCCGTTTATTGCATGCCCCATAACTGTGTTGAATAAAAACAAATAATATTAATGAATTTAGAAATTAATCACATTATCACGCATGTGGACCGGTTACATAAAAATAACAAAAAACCAACTACATGAGATCAGTTAAAAATGTTCTTCCTTGAAAATTTCGTGTGTGTACTCATAAGATGGGCTACTCATGTTGAGACCTGGTGTTGTAGTGGATGATCTGTGACGATGGTTGAAAATCGCTATGGTCACCCTCTCATCTTCTGCTGCACTAAGAGTCAGAACCGTTCCCCCGCTGTTCCCTTTGCATGTAGGTGTATCGTAAATGTAATGTGTAAGGACAGAGGCTCTACTTTCCAAGCTCTTCACTCTATGCATCCACTGACCGACAGTGATGGTCTTGCTCCGTCCATGAGGATGGCCAACGATGATTGCCAAGCGGTTTGCTTGAAGAGAGGAATTTGCTATTTCTTTACCAGAGTTGTCGGCGCCTGATTTCGAATCTTTTGTGTTCGAGTCAGAATCTGTTTGATTCCTTTGTGCTAGCAATGGCCGCCCCAAGGTCTTATTGAGCTTGTATCTCTTGGCGCGAGCAGCACTGAGCCTGCGAACAAGCTCTTCATTGTGTGTAGCGCATTCAAAGATGCATCTGTCCTCCTCTTCAAAACGATTTTTTACACTAAATCCATAGAGAGTTTGAGTTCTCGCGGAGGCAGAGTTTGTGTTGTAGAATGCGTCCACGACGGTGCTTCTAGCTTCCTTCGTGTCGTAGACGACGTGTAATGCAGTTTCTACAAATACCAACCAGCACGGTTTGTCTTGGGGCTTTTCCGTTGAGACGGGATTAGACGCTTTATCTGAATCTGATATGTCGTTTACTTGACACCCGTGCTGTACTGACGCAAGGCCATTGTCCTTCTCCTCCTTGCTTACCTTCTGACCTTCGCCGTTGCTCCCACTTCCTGGTGCTCCTTCATACATATTCACGGCCGTCTCCTCTGCTGGTAGCTTTGCACGATATAATCTGGCATCTTCGCAATCAAAACAAGGACAGTCTTCTTCAGAGAAAGCAGGTTTTTTGCTCTCCTGTAGAAACGCCTCAAAATCTCTCCGTTTCGTCTCTTCGTCTCTGTCGTCATCTTCCTCGTCTAGTACACTCTCATCATCACTATCATCGCTATCGCTTGCCAATACGTAGTTATCGTCTTCATGGCAGACAGTGGTCACCACCCCCGTGCCAGTGTGGGGCACGTCAAGACCTCGAAAATTGCAAAATGGATAACCGTCCGGACGGTCAATACTCGTATGCCGTACACGTATCCGCACCGTAAGGTCTGCCACGCTTTGCACAAGGTCAAGGATCTCAGCGGATCTGGGAAGAGAAATGTCATCAGGGTTCAAGGTCACAGAACGCTGCAAATATTCAACATCCTCAAATGTTTGGCCTGTACTTATTCTTTTTACGGGGTGGATTATGAAAAGGTTAGTCCTGGGTGTATGCCTTTGGGTGAAAGTCGCTGCTATGGCTATATTTCCAATGCTTCCGTTTGTAACCCGGGGCCTCGATCTGTAGCTGCCAATCATAATGACAGATGACTCTTAGATGTCCCACCCCAACACGAACTACCTATCTCCCTGGTGAAATTTAAAAGCTTATGGATAATCAACAATAGACAATAGAGATATTACTCAGGAAGGAAAACGTTTTTCTAAATAACTGAACACATTTTTGAAACTCAGTTTTGCTTTTAACTCTTGCAAATATTTTAAGAGTTTCGATCCTAACTGTGTGTCCAGGCGTTATCTACATACTTTTCAAGAGTTTCGATCCTAACTGTGTGTCCAGGCATTATCATTACATACTTTTCAAGAGTTCCGATCCTAACTGTGTGTCCAGGCATTATCATTACATACCCAATGCTCTCCCCTAAGGGGTTTCAGTTTTCAAAGCAAAATGAGATAATATGGCTTTGGACAAATTAATGAAAATAAAGAAAAGCCAAAATAATAAAACCATCAAAGAAAACACCACCAAATCAATAGAGATAAAAACCAATAACAATTAAAAGGCTTCTTTACTAATATATTGGTTCTATTTTTAATTAATTAATATCTAGAATGGTTTGAATGCATCGAAGTTTTGAGACACTTTCTAGAATAAGTATGCTTATCTTTATAAAATGACAAAATGCTTCAAATTAAATTATACTGGAGCAAAAGTTCTTGTCGCAGGTAAAAATAAAGTGGCCTTTTAAACTTGAAAAGTGTTTCCCATGCAAGCCGAGATCTATCTTGTTTTGATCAAGAATTTTCGCTTGGAGAGTAAGCACCGAAATAATGCATTAAAAAGCGAAAAGATAAGTCAAAAAATGTTTGTAAGGTTTTCTGCAAAGGAACAGGTGGATTACTTGTTCTCGAAATAAGGAAAAATCGCTTATTCTGTGCTTTCCAATCTATTGAAATATCAGTTTTGAACGTAATTGTATTTGTCGTTTAAAAGGAAATATTTGTAAATTGATGTTGCTGTAAGTTGTAATATCCCCACTATAATATGTGAGGCAGCTGAGGACCTCCAGTCGTAAGTCGCTACTACCGATTTCGATTAACAGCGTTCTGAAGAAAAAAAGAATCGATTCTTGGTAGATGTGAAGTTATGGTCATAACTGCAATTTATAACATTTTTTTTCTTCATATTCTGTGAATAAAACATTTGAAAACAACTGTTTTATATATTTATTTTGCAATTTTGTGAGGCTAGCTCTGTCGGCATGAACACTGAAACATAGACTCTAGTGCGCATCCTCCGTTTCAACCCTTTGTTCAGTTCTCAATTTGGAGCGAAAGACGAACCAGGTGTCAATCGCTAATCGATTTCTCTTTTTTGTCACCTCACATAGAAAACATTTATAAACATTGTGAGTTATATATATTTATATCTGCCATAAGCGTATTATTTGTATTTGCTTTAAAATAGACTGCTTGTGATCAGTTGTGAAGCCCAGAGCAATGCATGGCGTACGTCGCATCTAGATCTAGATCTAGAGACACTGTTCATGATAAGCGACGCAGGATTGCTGCTCTGTTAAAAAGATTTAATGCGTCAATAATGGCAATGCATTAAACCAAAACATCGCAGATCATCTTCATAATAATTATTTTGAGCTTCTGACTCTCACTTTGATGATAGCGATCGAGGAAAGGGATTGCACTGAAAAGCAAACGCGAAGACAGTGCTTACTCTGCGTATTGACTAGTTTTTAAAAGGCTATAAACCACTAAAAATATAAAAAATAGCTAGACGTACATATTGATCATTCACTCATAACATTATTGTGCAATCATATTCCACTTGATTTCATGTGTTAATTGGTATACAAAAGTCGTTTTGTGGGTGCAAATGTAAAAGAAGTGCTAAAAAAGGAACCAAAACTTTAAAGGCCATTTTCTCAGAAGTGGGTATCCGTAAGTAGGAATCTTTGAAAGACAATATCTCTGCTTCTAATAACAATTTTAAGAAGCTGTAAACGCTATTCTGTTTAGAAACTTTTGCTGCTTCAGAAATCGTGTACATCTTC
>JAWDGP010001725.1:75000-90000 GCA_033675545.1 Elysia crispata | reverse complement strand
TTTTCTCTCATTTTATGCTAGGAACTTACTCTAACAAGCGTAAAAAATATGATCAATCTGTGCTGCTATTTTTGCAATTAAATTTTTTATCGATGATCATGACGCCATGTTATGCTCCGATGTTCATGATTCATCAGATTTGGTTTTATTTCCCCACTCCCAAAGTAAATTTGATATGATTGCTCGAAAAGAATTTTATGTAACACAAATTATCCATTCTGCCATTAGATGATTATGTAATTTTTGGTATCAGATTCATAATGAATGCTTCGGCTGGAGGGAGAAAACAGACGTTTCGACTGACCTAAACTCATTTTAAGGTTTTAAGATTGGTCATTTCTTATTTCATATCAGGGCTTTTCGTATTGGTGTCAATTAAGTTTTCAATTTCAATGATCGGTGTATATAATATTAGATTTATCTGTTTCTTCTTTTTATCATTTCTTTTCTATCAGTACTCAACCGATCTTTTTTCTTGAAAGACTAACTTGAATTTAAATTCGACTGTTTGGTTCGAATTTGAATAATACAGTTGGAACAAAATCTAAACTTCTGCACCTTGATTCCTTTAATTTTTAACCCACGATATCTGAAACGGAAGAAGGAAGTTTAAGGCGGAAGTTCTTGAAGTGCGTCTTGCAGTCGTTGGGAGCACTATATTCGGGCTTCGAGCCGCCGAAAAAAGTCGAGAAGAAAAATCCACGAATGTGATGTCCGCCATGATTTCGCATTAGCAAGTTCCGGGCTTGAAAACATTGTTGGCTCTGACCTTGGACCGTGTTGCAGACCTTGACCCTTCCGTCATGATGACCAACAGAGTTGAGATGGGCCTGTATCAAGACAGTGTTCCAAGCACCGTTCTGAGGATGAGAGAGAAAGAGAGAGAGAGAGAGAGAGAGAGAGAGAGAGAGAGAGAGAGAGAGAGAGAGAGAGAGAGAGAGAGAGAGAGAGAGATAGATAGAGAGAGAGAGAGAGAGAGAGAGAGAGAGAGGGGGGGGGGGAGATTGTGAAGAGAGAGAAGGGTGGGCGGGTGAAAAATCATTAAGAGTAACTTATATACACAACATTACATCAAGAACTGATATTGGATTATGATAGGCCCAACTAATTTATAAACAGGCCAGTATCTCAACCGACAGAACATTTGCAGATGTGTTTATGTGAGGAAGAGTGGGTCGGAGAGGTCAAAATTTTGCTCGAATTAAGTTTCGGTCATAGTGAAAGTTTCTCCACCAATTTATAAAAAATAAGTTTTAGTTTCACTTAAAGGTTTAGTTTAACAATCGCAGGATGTTTCATCCTCGGCATCATCTTTCCTCTATTTCCTGTCGCTTGCAGACTTTCTCCAAGCCTTCCCTTCTGTCGCTTGCAGACTTTCTCCAAACCTTCCCTTCTGTCGCTTGCAGACTTTCTCCAAGCCTTCCCTTCTGTCGCTTGCAGACTTTCTCCAAGCCTTCCCTTCTGTCGCTTGCAGACTTTCTCCAAACCTTCCCTTCTGTCGCTTGCAGACTTTCTCCAAGCCTTCCCTTCTGTCGCTTGCAGACTTTCTCCAAGCCTTCCCTTCTGTCGCTTGCAGACTTTCTCCAAACCTTCCCTTCTGTCGCTTGCAGACTTTCTCCAAGCCTTCCCTTCTGTCGCTTGCAGACTTTCTCCAAGCCTTACCTTCTGTCGCTTGCAGACTTTCTCCAAGCCTTCCCTTCTGTCGCTTGCAGACTTTCTCCAAACCTTCCCTTCTGTCGCTTGCAGACTTTCTCCAAGCCTTCCCTTCCAGGTGCACGAAGTCATCAGGCCATTTTGTTGATTGCCTTCCTCTTGCTCCTCTCCGTTCCTCAGTTGTCATTTCATGATGTTTTGTGTCCGTCAGTTGTCATCCACCCTCGCTTTATGTCATGCCTATTTCTATTTTTTTTGTCTTGCTGCAGATTATATTTCCCGTTTTTACTTTAGTTTTTGCTTCAATCTCTCTGCAAGGGATTTTGTCTTGGATTTTTAGATGTAGCCGATTTTCTTTCTAATGCTCTTTGTGCCGTTTGGAGATATTGTGCTCGACGCAGCTAGAGCTTTGCTTGATGTCCATGTTTGCTTGTCATATGTCATTGAGATTTTTGGTCCCATCCATAGTTTTTTATTTTTAATTTTGTTTTGTTTTTGCCCAAAGTAGCACTAGGCACCACGGATTCTGCAGGCGGCCTCTTCTTTAGTCGTGCTATGCATAAGTTATGAGTTGTTTTGCCTGAATAAACTCTGGCATTTGCTAAATATGGCTTCTGGGAAAAATTTTTAGTGTTTAAAAGCAATGTAGTCAAGAATCAAAGCAACAGTGATATAAAAAAAAATGCATTTATGTCTATAGTCTTCTCTTTTTCTGTCTCACACGTCTTAAAATTTTATTGTGTTGTGAATTTTATCATATACTTCGTTTTTCCTTTGTACATCTTTAGTCCGAGGTTGTTTTTTTTCCACATTCGTCGCTTCATCTATCAAGTCAACTTTCTGTTGTTTCCGTCAAGAAGATCACGCCATCCGCAAATCATAAGTGTGTTAGGAGTTCGCTATCTATATTTAGCACTTTCGCTAGTTCTGCTCGAGGCTTCCTAAAATAGAGGCCAATTCACCGAAGTGCATGTTTTTATGTTTCTTTAATTTTTGTGCATAGTTAGGACATAATTGTACTCTATAATGCACTTATAATTCAGCCTACAGGCCTACACAACAAAAATATCTAACTATCCTAACTCTGCCAAATAATTAAATGATATAGATCATTCTTATGCGGGCCCTCCACTACGCAGATCTATCGTCAAGCCATACGATCAGGCGTAGCTTGACGATAGATCCCCATTGTGTGGGGCGAAATCGTATTCAGATTCATCTGAATCCGATGGACAGATCTGAGCCGCTGAGATATCAAGCAGTGCTTGATATTTTCAGATTGGTCGTCAGTCAGCTTAGGCGGGACGAAAAAAAGTGGAGTAAAAATTGTTGAATTTTGCAAATCTGACTTCAGAATCGAATTCACCGTCGAATTTCCATGTAGAATGATACTAAATAACAAGGGCTTACGCATTTAATATTGTGGTTTTTATTTTAATTCTGCTCGCCGCGATTTCTTTTTCACCTAGTAGGCCTGATGGTCGATCTGACTAATGTGGAGACACATTATCGTCTGTCCGTTTGAATCAGTTCAAACATCAGAAGGCTTGATCGTATGGCTTGACGATAGATCTGCGTAGTGGAGGGCCCGCATTACACTTACTGCCGAAGTTTGTTCATTTCGGTGACTTGGCTTGTATTTCAGGAAGCCTCGGTTCTGCTCACATCTGGATTTTAGTTCTGTGGCTGCGGTGAACAAATTCGATGAGATTAGGTTTCCCTGCCTTACAGCTGCTCTCTTCATTGAGAACTGTACAGTTCTGAAACTGAATTGCCTGTAATTATGTGTGTACGATGTGTCTTCGCTCTATATTTTTTAAGATCTTTCATGTGTTGGATTGTTTCAAATATGGCAAAGTGTTATATGTAGCTACATGACCTTCATCATCGATAAATCCAATGCAGATTGGATTCATTAGACTTTTTCTAAAACCTGATTTAAAGTTCATTTCACATGCCGCCTCGAGGTTAACTAGCTTCTAGGACTTTCTCAGCTGTGAGCTAGCAAGTTTATAAGTCTATACTTTTTTTTATGACTGGGGTTTCTAATTTGGTTTGACAGCTGAAAGAAGCCAGAGTTCCGATGCGAAATTTACCTTAAATTTGATTTTCCCGCGCCCAATCGACTGCCCGGCTGAGCTGTGTGCTATGACGTCATCACGGTCTGCGAAGCCGCTCTCCTGATTGGGCGGGATGTAAGCGTAAAGCTCTCCATACCCGTTCTGTCGCCACATTAACCTACAGTGACCAGAATGGAGGGAAGGAAAGAAAGAAAAACGATGAAAAATAAAAGCGAAAAGAAAAAAATATTTTTTGCAAGTAAAAATATTATCCTCTCACGTAGAATAGAAGCTCTGCCTCCTCTGAGGCCCCAATATCCCTCTATCTCGTTCGTGAAACTTTGTCCAATAATCGACAACTGTTTCTACAACGATAGGTCATTGTCCAGAATTAAACGTGCTGTGGTCATAATATTACACCTTTAATTATTTCGTCTTTTTACACGAATCTCACAGGCTAAGGGACTATTTTAACTGGCTGTTGCAATAGATAAGGAAGATATTCATGCTGGATTCAAAGTCTTCTAAGATTAAATACCACTGCTCGAGTTTTGGTCATCAAGAGCCAGTTTCTACCTACAGTTAACGGTCGTTTTTCAAAGTCACCTGAAAGAAAAACAAGTATCCGGGTTGGATCCTCCCGAGCATGCGTAAGCACCGTCACCTTTGACCCCGCCGAACAGACCCGGCAGTTTCCCACCCTTGCCGAACCCGAAATTCTCGAAATACACGTCATACATGAAAATCATGTCGTCTGCGTGGTCGCCTACTTCCGGTGGCGTAGAGTAAAATCCGGCACCTGGTGTGACCAAAGTGGCAAAAGTTCAATCTGTGTTGAGAATGGCGCTTCAGTGAGCCCTTCTCCTCCTCCCCCCTCCTTACATCTTGGGTAAATAAACAAGATCAAACATTTTGTATATCTTCGTTCAAAGTTGAGTCAGCAATGTCTTAAGAGATGGTAGGTTTTTAAATTCCATCAGCTTGTGAGATTAAAGTACACAAAATTTTATACTTGGTGATGCTCGTCCTATACACGCAGGTTTATGGGTTGTTTTTTTTTTTAGTCAAAGCTATTAAGTTTCCATAGTGTAGAAAAACAGGAGATATATTTTTAGCATTGAAAACTCAAATGTGAGATTGGCTTTCTAAAACAGAATTTATTGAATTTATTGTTTCATTTGAAATTTGGTCAGAATATCAATGTGTAAGAGATTTTTAAAATTGTTAAATCTATTGATAATTCACGACATACAAACAAAATTGCGTTTTTTTTTATATGAACAGTTCATTGTTGACAGGTGAAAAAGACGGAGATACAAGGATAGTATGTAAAAAAATTGGAGATAGAAAAAAAGATAATAAAAAGAGAAAGAAAAACGAAGATTAAAAAAAATGTTTTAATTGGAGTTAATAGAAGTAGAGTTGTCAAGGAAAATCGTGTAGGTGAAAAATTATTTCATAGATTTGGCAATCTCTACGATTTATTAAAAAAAAAAGTTTAATATTCATGGTAACAAGAAATTGCATTTTCTAAACATTATTAAGCTACAAAGCCCTGGCTCACATTTTAATTGTTTATATTATATAACTTTTAACTTGAGGATCTGTCTCACCTCTGTTCGAGTCCCAACCAGAGTAACTCCCCTTGGCATAGTGAACGCTCAGGGCGGGGCTAGAGGAATGAGTTGTTCGGGCTGAAAGACTCTCGTCACCCCATTGGCGGAAATAAGGCTCGAAATCCCGCAGTAACGTCTTCCGGTCTGACGATTGGGGGACGGAGCTGAGTCTCAATATCTCTGTCGCTATAACATAATAATAAAGGCACAATAACGGAAAGGAAAAAACAAGGAAAGTTTCTTACTCTCCTAAAGCTATTCACCTTTAATGGAAATAATAAATAGCTATTTGAGCCCTTGAATAATCCGTTTATTTAATCCGTTTCGAGTGGAATTAACTTTGCCCATCAATGAGCTATGCATTATTGCCAATGTGAAGTCAGGATTTTGCCGAACTAATCATCTGTAAATAACTTTGGCCATCCATAAGCTCTGCATGTATGACCTGAAGCCTGAGATTCTTGTCAATGTTAAATGAGGAATTAGTCAGACCAATCAAAAGACTATATATATCATAAGATCAACGCTTTACTGACTTTTACGTGACAGTTGATACCCTACTCAAGACAATTCTCTGTGCCGACTTCAAAAGCTTGGTATATATATATAAAATAAGACAAACGCTTTACCGAGTGTTTTTTGACAGTTAATACCCTACTCAAGACAATTCTCTGTGACGACTTCAGAAGCTTGCAATCTAAACAAATATCCCTTACATCTCTTGTTTCTGGTTTGTCCATCAGCTAATGAGCTGTCCAGTACCAGCACTCCAGCAAGAGCTATGAGGGCCACTGACCAGTCATAGATCATGATGGTTCGGGCCATTCCTGCCCGTAACGTCCTGATCTTAGCTTCACGAGTTACACAAGCCCTGGGCAGCTGTATGAAGCACTGCTGTGTGGTGGATGAACGAATTTGCGTAGCATAACGAGAACAGAAAGTTTAGTGATAAGATCTTCAGGCATAAAGGAAAAAATTTAAAAAGCGTGGATTCTGCAGAAGTGAATTACGAGAACCATTAGGCGTGTACATTAGCCATAGGCGTGTACGTGAACCAATAGGTGTGTATACGAACCATTAGGCGTGTACATGAACCATTAGACATGTACATGAGCCATTAGGCGTGTACACGAACCATTAGGCGTTTACATAAACCATTAGACGTGTACATGAGCCGTTAGGCATGTACATGAGCCATTAGGGAGAGATGATAAAAATGGAGTTATGGGAACTAGCGCGGGAAAGATAATGGTTATGGAGTTATGGGGACTAGAACGGGGAAAGATAGTATGGAGTTATGTCACGCTGGTGTCAATTTGATGGGGCTGAGGTGTGTGTGTGTGTAATAAATAGGCTTATAAATGGTCTTATTATAATATCCTTTTACTTACAAAATCCAAATGTAAGCCTCCACCTATTTATCTTTACCTAGAATCTATATATCTCGATAATTCTTAGGGCAATTTAGGGCAATTTACAGTCTGATGCCAAATTTCACGTGCCTAGGTGGTCTAGATACTTGGATAGGTGCTCCTCATTTTTTGCCTAGCTCCATTAAATTTAGAAGAGCCATTTTCTGTTCTGTAATAATCTATCATCCTAAACCAATGAGGGTTTAACTTTTCTGATTTACCTTCAACAAAACATATCTCAAATCTTCCGGAACATCCCAAGTCTACGTAGGCATCAGGGCCAAGATGGCCGTAAGTCATGCCTTTTACGCAGGTTCCATGGGTGGAAGATTCGTGTAGCAGCTGTGGAGAAACACAAGTGAGATTGTTGTAAGTAGATCTAGTATTATAAAGACGGACACTCGTGAAGCAGCTGTGGAGAAACACAAGTGAGATTGTTGTACGTAGATCTAGTATTATAAAGACGGACACTCGTGAAGCAGCTGTGGAGAAACACAAGTGAGATTGTTGTACGTAGATCTAGTATTATAAAGACGGACACTCGTGAAGCAGCTGTGGAGAAACACAGGTGAGATTGTTGTAAGTAGATCTAATATTATAAAGACGGACACACGAGTAGCAGCTGTGGAGAAACACAAGTGAGATTGTTGTAAGTAGATCTAGTATTATAAAAGCGGACACTCGTGAAGCAGCTGTGGAGAAACACAAGTGAGATTGTTGTAAGTAGATCTAGTATTATAAAAGCGGACACTCGTGAAGCAGCTGTGGAGAAACACAAGTGATATTGTTGTAAGTAGATCTAGTATTATAGAGACGGACACTCGTGAAGCAGCTGTGGAGAAACACAAGTGAGATTGTTGTACGTAGATCTAGTATTATAACGACGGACACTCGTGAAGCAGCTGTGAAGAAACACAAGTGAGATTGTTGTAAGTAGATCTAATATTATAAAGACGGACACACGGGTAGCAGCTGTGGAGAAACACAAGTGAGATTGTTGTAAGTAGATCTAGTGTTATAAAGACGGACACTCGTGAAGCAGCTGTGGAGAAACACAAGTGAGATTGTTGTAAGTAGATCTAGTATTATAAAGACGGACACTCGTGAAGCAGCTGTGGAGAAACACAAGTGAGATTGTTGTAAGTAGATCTAGTATTATAAAGACGGACACTCGTGAAGCAGCTGTGGAGAAACACAAGTGAGATTGTTGTAAGTAGATCTAGTATTATAAAGACGGACACTCGTGAAGCAGCTGTGGAGAAACACAAGTGAGATTGTTGTACGTAGATCTAGTATTATAAAGACGGACACTCGTGAAGCAGCTGTGGAGAAACACAAGTGAGATTGTTGTAAGTAGATCTAGTATTATAAAGACGGACACTCGTGAAGCAGCTGTGGAGAAACACAAGTGAGATTGTTGTAAGTAGATCTAGTATTATAAAGACGGACACTCGTGAAGCAGCTGTGGAGAAACACAAGTGAGATTGTTGTAAGTAGATCTAGTGTTATAAAGACGGACACTCGTGAAGCAGCTGTGGAGAAACACAAGTGAGATTGTTGTAAGTAGATCTAGTATTATAAAGACGGACACTCGTGAAGCAGCTGTGGAGAAACACAAGTGAGATTGTTGTAAGTAGATCTAATATTATAAAGACGGACACTCGTGTAGCAGCTGTGGAGAAACACAAGTGAGATTGTTTTAAGTAGATCTAGTATTATAAAAGCGGACACTCGTGAAGCAGCTGTGGAGAAACACAAGTGAGATTGTTGTAAGTAGATCTAGTATTATAAAAGCGGACACTCGTGTAGCAGCTGTGGAGGAACACAAGTGAGATTGTTGTAAGTAGATCTAGTATTATAAAGACGGACACTCGTGAAGCAGCTGTGGAGAAACACAAGTGAGATTGTTGTAAGAAGATCTAGTATTCTAAAGACGTACTAGGAAATTTTGTGTCCACAAAATCAGATAACTGTAGGCCGCAGAGCCAATGAATTTGAAAGATAACTTGCTTAAAGCGTCGGGTTTGTTTTTTTTTTTTTTTTTTTTTTGTCAAAATTTTTAAAGAAAAAACTATTTAAAAAAGGAATCAAAATCAATGGTGTCTTTTATTCACAAACCGCTTCCTAAAGATACTTTTTGCGAAACAAATGCAGAGTAATACGTGTATTATGTTGTTCCAATGTGATACATTGTGCAGCCCTAAATGCTGTATATTGTATGACAAAAACAACATATTAAGGCGTGAATTATAATATCGGATTTGAATGATTTCTGTTCATACAAAAATTGATTTGGAATTTCTTGGGAAAATAAATGACTCTTAAATTTTTGTTAAAAAATGGGTCGAGTTGAAAAAGTACCTCTTAGTTTAGATCATGTCCAGATTAAGACGAAATGAACATAAGTATGTATGTTGTGTAGAAATCTGAATTGTCATTCTATTGTTTTCATTTCAACTGCACATTTAAGGTTCATGGAGTCTACTGCATGATATTTTACATGATAAAAGATAAAAGTCACTGCTCTGGATTTCTGTCTACTGATACTCCTACAAAACCAGAAGCTGGCAGAACTGACACTGCCTACATCTCTTAAGAGTATGATTAAAAACAGTCAAAAAAGGAAAGCTACGGATTGAATCAACAAAATGTCATTTAAAGTTGATTTTCCCATTTAAATTTCAACAAAATGCTTAAAAGCTGATTTTTCCATTTTGACCTACGTTCATGCTTTTCACTTTTGCTGCCCCAGGCACTGAAACTCGATTGAGGTCACCAGAGCTCTCCATCTCAATATTTTCGCAATGGCGGCATTTGTTCCCACCCTGCTCGCTGCGGCCTGAAATGGTAGGAACGAGAAAAGAGAGTCACGTGACAATGTCAAAATCTAAGCCGCATACACATCCAAGCCAGTTTCCTCCATAAATATAGCATGAAAAACTCATGTTTCATGTCCCTTGAATTTGTTGAGGCACAAAAGAAAAACAACAAAAACATTAATGTTAATAACATCTTGTATCAATCAATAAAAAAATTGTCTCAGTTAAACAAAACAAAAAAAAATCTGCTTTGGCACTGAATAATAAGAAAAAAGTAAAGCACTGGGCAGTAGATTTAGCTCGGTCTTGTAAAGTTCAAAGTGCGACTTTCATTACGGAGTCGATGTTTGGATACCACGGCTCGCAACGCTATACTTTCCTTCACCAGCAGCTCTTTTAAATACGACCATTTCTTTTTCAAGATAATGCATCCCTCAAACAAGGTGATGTCAGCCTTTTGTGATTTTGAAACAATCTGGAAGCGCAGATATAAAAGAAGCTTTTAACTTATTCACTGACTGTGTTGGTTTCTATAAATGCAATAGAGCATTAGTGTACTGAGAATGAATTGTTCAATGGGGTTAAGAGAACGACTTTTTGAATGGTGTACTGAGAACGACTTTTTGAATGGTGTACTGAGAACGACTTTTTGAATGATGTACTGAGAACGACTTTTTGAATGGTGTACCGAGAACGAATTTTTGAATGGTGTACTGAGAACGACTTTTTGAATGATGTACTGAGAACGACTTTTTGAATGGTGTACTGAGAACGACTTTTTGAATGGTGTACTGAGAACGACTTTTTGAATGGTGTACTGAGAACGACTTTTTGAATGATGTACTGAGAACGTCTTTTTGAATGGTGTACTGAGAACGACTTTTTGAATGGTGTACCGAGAACGACTTTTTGAATGGTGTACCGAGAACGAATTTTTGAATGGTGTACCGAGAACGACTTGATTGTTGCAGATGGCAAAGTGAAGTGGAGAGCCATCGTCAAACTTGTAGCTCCGGGGAAGGCTCTTGATGATGATGATGATGGTTATGAGGATGATGATGAGGATGATTATGATGATGGTGAAGATTATGATAGTGATGATGATGATCATGATGATGATGATGATGATGATGATGGTGATGATGATGATGGTGTTGATAGTAATGTAGTAATGATGATGATGATGATGATGATGATGCTGGTGTTGATGGCGGTGATGATGATGATGATGTCAATGATGGTGATGATGGTGATGGTGATGAAGATGATGATGGTGATGATTGTGATGGTGTTGGTGTTGATGGTGATGATGATGATGATGGTGTTGATGGTAATGATGTTGATTGTGATGATGATGATGATGGTGTTGATGGTAATGATGTTGATTGTGATGATGATGATGATGATGATGATGATGATGATGATGATAATGATGGTAGAGAATGAGGGCACTCGTCATAGCCAGTATTAACTTGACAAATTATAGATCATTAATCGGACATCTTTTAGGCAATTAAGAACAAGGAAAATTGTAGTTCCAACACCGCGTCGTCGAGTAAGAGGAAAATAATTTTTAAGAATAATATTCTCTTTCAGTCCTGTGGACCGAGACAAAAAAATGGACTATTTGCTCACCTATTTGCATACAAACTAAGAAGACCAGGCAAAGATACCCTGTAGTCTTCAACATAGCCATAGTGTGAAGAGCGACGAGAATCTCTCAGGGACGCCCGGTAGGTCTTGGTGGATGCTAGAAAATGGTGTGAAGCTCGGCGTTAGATGAAGTACATGGAAGACCCGCGGTCAGTCTATAGTCACAGATCTGTCCGGAGATGGCGGCTTCAGGAAATACGCGGTCTCTTAAATAAGAAAAAGAATCATGGCTGTTTAACCAAAGGTCATCATTGTATTGATGAAAAGATTTGATAAATAGGATGGTTGGAAGAAAAAATGAAGGCGCAACCACCTTTTTTTTAATTATGCAAGTGATTTACCTCTTTGAACTGTAAATGTAGCGTCAAAGTCGATTACTTAAAAAAATCCTTGCAATTACTCATGGTCGGCTTATACCTGTATCATCCTTGCTAATGCAATTATACGCCGACATATTTATTATATTTCGGACATACCTTTGTAATTCAGTCGTGGACACAAAACGGACATTTACATTATTCTATGGTCCAGTTCATTTTCGCGAACATTAATGTCCATTTAATTACACGATGCAGAAATTTGATGATAATAATAAAAGACAAACTCTAGCTTATCGGTTCAACATTGCGAA
This sequence comes from Elysia crispata, assembly GCA_033675545.1. Lineage (NCBI taxonomy): Eukaryota > Metazoa > Mollusca > Gastropoda > Plakobranchidae > Elysia > Elysia crispata. The sequence goes on along the minus strand of JAWDGP010001725.1, from coordinate 78,156 downwards.
AGATTTGATTGACGATACCGGATAGATTACAGATTCGATTACTATTAATCTTTGACTTCTTGCAATAAGCTGACGAATCAGATGACCATGAGAGAGAGAGACAAACAGAGATAGATAGATAGATAGAGAGAGAGAGAGAGAGAGAGAGAGAGAGAGAGAGAGAGAAGAGATAGATAGATAGAGAGAGAGAGAGACAAACAGAGATAGATAGATAGAGAGAGAGAGAGAGAAGAGATAGATAGATAGAGAGAGAGAGAGAGACAAACAGAGATAGATAGATAGAGAGAGAGAGAGACAAACATAGATAGATAGATAGAGAGAGAGAGACAAACAGAGATAGATAGAGAGAGAGAGACAAACAGAGATAGATAGATAGATATAAAGATAGAGAGAGAGAGAGAGACAAACAGAGATAGATAGATAGATATATAGATATATATATAGAGAGAGACAGAGAGAGAGACAAACAGAGATAGATAGATAGAGAGAGAGAGAGAGACAAAAAGAGATAGATAGATATATAGATATATATAGAGAGAGACAGAGAGAGAGACAAACAGAGATAGATAGAGAGAGAGAGATAGAGAGAGAGAGAGAGAGACAAACAGAGATAGATAGAGAGAGAGAGATAGAGAGAGAGAGAGAGAGACAAACAGAGATAGATAGATAGAGAGAGAGACAGAGAGAGACAAACAGAGATAGATATATATATAGAGAGACAGAGAGAGAAACAAACAGAGATAGATATATAGAGAGAGAGACAGAGAGAGAAACAAACAGAGATAGATATATAGAGAGAGAGATAGAGAGAGAGAGACAAACAGAGATAGATAGATAGAGAGAGAAACAGAGAGAGAGACAAACAGAGATAGATATATAGAGAGAGAGATAGAGAGAGAGAGACAAACAGAGATAGATAGATAGAGAGAGAAACAGAGAGAGAGACAAACAGAGATAGATATATATAGAGAGAGACAGAGAGAGAAACAAACAGAGATAGATATATAGAGAGAGAGACAGAGAGAGAAACAAACAGAGATAGATATATATAGAGAGAGACAGAGAGAGAAACAAACAGAGATAGATAGATAGAGAGAGAGACAGAGAGAGAAACAAACAGAGATAGATATATATAGAGAGAGACAGAGAGAGAAACAAACAGAGATAGATATATATAGAGAGAGACAGAGAGAGAAACAAACAGAGATAGATATATATAGAGAGAGACAGAGAGAGAAACAAACAGAGATAGATATATATAGAGAGAGACAGAGAGAGAAACAAACAGAGATAGATATATAGAGAGAGAGACAGAGAGAGAAACAAACAGAGATAGATATATATAGAGAGAGACAGAGAGAGAAACAAACAGAGATAGATATATAGAGAGAGAGACAGAGAGAGAGACAAACAGAGATAGATAGATAGAGAGAGAAACAGAGAGAGAAACAAACAGAGATAGATATATATAGAGAGAGACAGAGAGAGAAACAAACAGAGATAGATATATATAGAGAGAGACAGAGAGAGAGACAAACAGAGATAGATAGATAGAGAGAGAGACAGAGAGAGAAACAAACAGAGATAGATATATATAGAGAGAGACAGAGAGAGACAAACAGAGATAGATATATATAGAGAGAGACAGAGAGAGAGACAAACAGAGATAGATATATATAGAGAGAGACAGAGAGAGAAACAAACAGAGATAGATATATAGAGAGAGATACAGAGAGAAAGACAAACAGAGATAGATAGATAGAGAGAGATACAGAGAGAAAGACAAACAGAGATAGATATATATAGAGAGAGACAGAGAGAGAAACAGAGATAGATATATATAGAGAGAGACAGAGAGAGAGAGACAAACAGAGATAGATAAATAGAGAGAGAGACAGAGAGAAAGACAAACAGAGATAGATAGAGAGAGAGACAGACAGAGAGAGAGACAAACAGAGATAGATAGATAGAGAGAGAGACAGAGAGAGAGAGAGACAAACAGAGATAGATATATAGAGAGAGAGACAGAGAGAGAGAGACAAACAGAGATAGATATATAGAGAGAGAGATAGAGAGAGAGAGACAAACAGAGATAGATAGATAGAGAGAGAGACAAACAGAGATAGATAGATAGATAGAGAGAGAGAGATAGAGAGAGAGAAGAGATAGATAGATAGAGAGAGAGATAGAGAGAGAGAAGAGATAGATAGATAGAGAGAGAGAGATAGATAGATAGATAGATAGATAGATTAATAGATAGATAGATAGATAGATAGATAGATAGATAGAGAGAGAGAGACAGACAGAGAGATAGATAGATAGATAGATAGATAGATAGATAGAGAGAGAGAGAGAGAGAGAGAGAGAGAGAGAGAGAGAGAGAGAGAGAGAGAGAGAGAGAGAGAGAGAGAGAGAGAGAGAGAAACGCCTAAACTGACTTCACAAGGATTATCAACCTATGCGATACTACGCTTGACATATCAACATGCAGATATGAAGTCCCCATACCGAATCAAACCAGTTGATGAATTGTGCTTCCTTTCAACTGGGGTGTACATTTCCCTAAGCCTCCTATAGCAAATAAAAATCGATCTGATGGGAGTGGACCCTTTTGTCGAATTACTAACGAGTAAAATGGGTCTTTTAATGTAGCCCTCGTGGTACATGATGGGTCTAGCTAGACTATTAGATTAGCTAGATTCAACGATGGATAAAGAAGTTTTTAGGAGTGAAAAACATAACCTCTGAACGATGTAAATGAAAGTCGAGTGTGAGGGTGTGGCTGTGAATCCGGAACTGTGCAAAAATTAAAAAAAAAAAAAGATAGCAGGGAGACACCTGGGAGTCATGACCTGGGTATGGCCCGGCCCCCTTAAAAGCGTCAGAAGTTAAGGGCCAAAATACTTACTATTAAAGGCGTGTGTGTAGGGGTGGGGGGATGGAGGGGGTCTTCTGAGGACTCTCTGTTATCAAAGTTCCCGGTAAGTTTCTACCTATCAATCTTGTGTACGACATAATTTGAAAATCGTAAATTAAAGGTTTCGATGAAATCCTTAATTACGAAGGAGAGGTATTGTCATCTATGTTTCCTTGGGTAATGGAAGATCGTGATGGATTATGTTTTATAAGTACATGTGGAAATGATGGGCCTCTTAA